>NW_027019541.1:1537823-1746879 GCF_013076305.1 Rhopilema esculentum | reverse complement strand
ATGTAGTTATGTTATGTTATGTTATGTTATGTTATGTTATGTTATGTTATGTTATGTTATGTTATGTTATGTTATGTTATGTTATGTTATGTTATGTTATGTATGTTATGTTATGTTATGTTATGTTATGTTATGTTATGTTATGTTATGTTATGTTATGTTATGTTATGTTATGTTATGTTATGTTATGTTATGTTTGTTATGTTATGTTATGTTATGTTATGTTATGTTATGTTATGTTATGTTATGTTATGTTATGTTATGTTATGTTATGTTATGTTATGTTATGTTATGTTATGTTATGTTATGTTATATGAACCTCTCCTGATTTATCCCCCATTTTTTCCCAAAAACAGCGGCAAATCCCCTTTTACCATCACAATTCAATATCACCAGTTGATAAAGAACTCGAAACTGGTAATCAAAATTTCCCCGCTTCAAAGTGGTACTCCCCGCCATTTCCGTCTGGTCTAAAATCCGAGCGAAGGGGCCTCACATCTCATACATTGAAAAAAGGATAGCAGTACTTGCAAAAAGATTTTAAGTACCTGCGTTTGAATATTTATCAACTTGTTCGCTATGAATCAGACTCCCCGTGGTGAAAGGCTTAAAGAGTCAAATAGTTTCAAGTCTCAGCTTTGGATGAAATGAAAAATTGATTACGTATGACAAGATCTATGTCACTTTTTCCTCGGTCAACCAATGTCAATTTATAAATGGCGATCAAGTTCTATTAAAATTTTCCAGGCAATTTCTGTCATCAAGTCATGCCACGCGTGAAGCTCAGGACGAAGAAGAGAAGATTAGGAGGTAAAGGAAGGTGAAGAAGAAAAGGGAGAATAAATCAAAATAGAAAGAATGAAGAGCAAGAAAAATAAATAAAAAGAGAATGAGAGCAGAAAGAAAATCAATGTAAAGAGAGAAGAGGAAAAAGAAGGAGGAGAAGAAGAGCAAGAAGGAGGGACAGAAGAGCAAAAGAAGGTACAAGGAGAAGATAATTAAGAAGAGGAGGAAGAAGCAAGATGAAAAGGTGGAAGAGAGACAAAAAAACAGAAAATAAAAGGGAGAAATTGAAGACAAAGTAGAGTAATATGGCGAAAAAGGAAAGAGGAAGAAGAAATAATTGAAAAGAAGAACAACAAAAGTAAAAAGCTGAGTCTGTAGCCGATTTCTTTTGATTGTTGTTGTTGCTGCTGCTTCCAGAAAACACCATAGGAAACAGGTGAATGGCGGTAGAAAAGGTTGGAAGTTTCCCTTAAAAGGCCGAACAAGTGCAGATAGTTGTTAGGCTGTAGGAGGTTAATTTTATCTGCAAATTATAGTGATCAGCAGAAACGGCTTTGTATTTCTATTATGCAAAGATCTTCACCTGGAATAAGCACAATCACCTTCTGGTTGATATGTGGCCTAATAGTTCTTTTGTTCGCTTCTTGTTCATTTAGCGAGGAGTTTGACCCATATTTTACACTTGGACTGAGAAGAGATGCATCGAATAGAGAGATAAGGAGAGCTTATAAAGCTCTTGCAAGGAAATGGTAGGGACCTTTGAAGCTATATTATTTAATCGATGAAGCGTCTTGATCAACAGGTTAACATGTTCAAGCTGTTTACACTTCGCCAATAAGAAACAGTAATAGACTGTTTTTAACTAGCAACCATCAAGACCATCTTAATGCTATTGTAAATACCTTGAAATTTTGAGAACTTGAAGCAAATTATATTATCATTTTATGTGAAGAGTTTTTTGGCGGTACAGAATTTGAAAATATGGCAAACATTTTACACCATATTGGGTAAAGACTTGTCATTTTGTTTGTCATATTGTTTGTCATTTTCTTTCATAGTATTGGTGCTAGTGCCTAACAGTTAAAAGAGAAAACAATGGAAATGTTATTCTCTTGATTTTTCTTGAATCAGGTTATAAAACGCCCTTTTAAATAAGTCATAAAAATATGTTAATTTACTTCAGAGCAATGATGGGAACTTAGCATGCATGATGAATGCTTATTTAAAAAAATTGGCGCAGATCTAGGCCGGTTGTACAGGTTTAAAAAAACTGGTCAACTTCTAAGAGCTTTGTTTTTCTGTAAATCTTGAATTTTTTATCTAAATTTCATTTGCAACAATTGCTGCACTTCTCCCTGACTGACTACAGTATCTGAGGAATTCAAAATCGAGGAAATCAATAGCCACTCGAAGTGACAGTTTGGAGTATGCTCTCTATGTGCCAATATTGAAACCGGTGGCTATTGTTTTCTGAAAACCTGTGAAAATCGGTACCCATATGTTTCCCTTGTGTGAGAGAAACCGGTGGCTAAAAAGCATATTCGATATCAATATCCATAGCTTGAAAGTGTGGATGCTTTAAAACAAAATGAAACAAAATTGAATACGAAGGCAAATAAGAATCTGAGGTTTTGTGTTGAGGGAATAGACTTTCTTTCTCGGAAAAAATCATGAAATTAGAATCGAAGTGGATCAAAGGCCATGAAACTAAGTGAAATTCTGACATATTATATGAAAATGTGGGCAAATCAATCACATTTTACTAACCTCATTAGCAACTTTTAGCAATATTTATGGACCAATAACACACAAGGCTGTAATGGGGGTAAAGCACCCTGAAACCAGTCAAAATTTTGGCTAGATTTGTGCCTGATCGAAAATAATGTGAGAGGAAGAAAGATGTGTTTGATTGGTTATCTTGCTTTTACAAATCAGCAACCACCAAACCTTTCATCTAGTTGAAGAGTCTAAAAGAGAAAATGAACTCTTCCTCTCTAAACAAGTTGGGATTTTTTGTTTTGGTGCAAACAGATACCAAATCTCCTGAAATGAAAAGACAACTTTGCCTGCCCAATGATTTTGAATTTGTTGTCACTAAACATTTCGGCACACTCTGAATTTGTGCGTAAATTTTGACCAATTAGCAAATCACATTTTATTTGGGCGTTTTGGTTTTTGAAAATACACCATTCTCTTTTTGGAACTGTTTATTGCTTGATACCTGCTGGAACATGCTGTTTTATTTCGTCTATTAATTGCTGGTTGGTTAGCATCCTACATACTGATCTTCATATTGGCACACAAAATTCATAAACAACTTTTGATTGGTAGGAATGCAGTCCTTTTGAATGAATAGAAGCATGCCCTTTGTACTATTGACCACATCCCTCCCTATCTGTTCAAAATTTTATCAGTGTGGGGTAATACCAAATAATCAATGAAACCCCTGAGACTTTTGATCAAGCTTGAATCCCAGATTTTAGTATTTACAGCTCTTGATCATTTGGCACCAAGCAACCTTAGATCGTTTCTTTTCCATATGACCCTGTGTCTTTCCTGCTTTGAATTGCACTGTAAAATGCCATTTGGGTGCTTTTATTTGTTTTAATGATTACATAAATCATTTTAACTTTTGTCGTGAACTCAATATTGCTTCAAACGCAAACAACTTCTTGAATAGTCCACAAAGCAAAGAAAAAGACCTTTTAATTCTACCATGCGGAAATTACCACTCAAATCATTACAACTCTACTCTCGAATCATCACTAAAGAAAATTCTCCACTCTACGGGCACACAGCATTATTTATTATTACTACTTATTATTACATCACTTTACAAAAATACCTACTGCCATTACATCATACTTGCCAGATTACCATCGAATGTTCTAGAAATTTCTACGCATACTAATCATACCATGAATTATAATTACAAAGCAATGTCAGCAGGGGATAAACAAAGCAAGTCTTAAACAAAACAACGGCATACGTAATGTTTCCAAAATTAGTTCTAAAGATAATGTAAGTTCGCATCACGTGTCTTTGTGGTACTCAGTGACTCTGTCACACTTGATTTCATATATAATTTCTCTGATCAATTTTCATTTTCATTTCAGGCATCCAGACAAAAATAAGAATCCAAAAGCACAAGAAATGTTCATGAAAGTCACAGATTCCTACAATGTATGTATAATTTTATTTACTAAATTTTGTGGAATATTGGATTAATTTTTTCAGTTTTTAATTTTTTTTAATATGTAGCACCAATAACCTAGCATTGTATTAATTATATACTAAACATTTAATACCAACAGAATTTGATCAGGCACGCAATATGGTAAATTGTGAGGAATAAGTGTTTGATCAAAAAATACATTTCCAGTCATCTTTTGTCACCCAAGCAAAAAACAGATACAATACAAAGCTATTATATCTAAACACAGGAAACATAAGTAAGCTGAATCAATCATATCTCTTGGAAAAATGCAATATAAAACCCATCATGGAAGCTAAGGAATACTATAGGCATCTAGTATTTGAACTAATACATTAGCCCTCGGAACATCGTCTGAACAGTTAAAGTGTTTTTAACGAAATTTTGGTACGGCATTTTAGGTTTAATCTCTCAAAGATCATCATAACAGTTCATTTTCATATGATTTTGCCTCACACCAAAGTAAAATGATTTTAAATTTTTTTTTGAAACATTAAGAACCCTTTTAGCCTTGTTGATTTTTATTTTTAACATTTTTTGTTGTCTTTCGTTAGAGTGATTGCTCTTGCCTGGGCAGGCTAAAAATAAACAACCAGTGAGAATGAGCAACTAGCTTTTTTATGCTCCAGTGTCAAAAGACACAACTTGACTTTAGCTATCTATTGAGTTTGAGTTGTTGTTCAAGGCATGGTTTTGATTCTCTTCAAACAATGTGTACATATAACAGAATACAGTTGATTTGAATTTGATGCATGAAATAAATGAAAAGAAGTACCATTATTTGGCAACTTATAATAACATTTAAGTAGTTGTCCCAGAACTTTTGAACAATTAAGCTTTTTAAGTGTTTTGGTTTTAGGTCCATCATGTTTGTAATAAATTCTTATTCAAAAAGTCTTTGCTGTCAAGGAAGTGCATGATCTTACATACTTTATGAGAACAATGACAATATTCTATTTTATAGCAGTCCTGGTAACATTGCCATTGCACGCCTCCACACATGCCTTGGTCAAAACATTAACATGGGTGTTTCCATTACCCCATATTTATCTGTTCTCATTTCCTTTGCTCGAGCTTTTTTTAGTAACTTATTCCCCTTACTCCATTTTCAAATGCCTCTGTCTTTGCTGTTCCAAATAAAATGATGTGTACGATTACCAGCATGCCGACAAATTCCATATTACCAGGACTGTTTTATAGTAATGTTTTGGTGATCATTCAAATCATTATTTAAGGTAACAAAACATTTGAATTGATTTTGTAGATATTGAGCAATGAAGAGCGCAGATATAACTATGATAATTTTGGTATGACTAAAGAACAACCATCTGGTCAACACTCTGATGGCTACCACAGTCCTTTTGGGTTTCATTCAAATGCAAATTGGATGCCATTCAGTGATTCATTTTTTGGAAATATGGGGAACAAGAATATTCAAATTCTTACAAATCAGTTGTATGAAAAAACGGTTCTCCCTATGAGTTATAAAGCTCCACAGATGATTTATATTTATGGTGATTGGTGCTTTCAGTGTAAGTAAGACTTGTTTATAAGCTGTGTCCTTTCCTTTGCATTGAACACTAGATATACAAAGTCTAGAATATCATGCACAGATATTTCACTATTTTTGGCTCAGTTTTTCTAGCTAATTTCAAGGTTACAAAGTCTCACGGTTTGGTTGATGTACATAAATTATATAACCCTGATATGCTATGATGCAAGGCAGAAAAATGTGATGCTAATACACAGCTGTTTAAAATGCAAAAAACAGTACATGGTCAGCATTATGTCACTGATACATCCAGTATGAATTCGGTTTAAGGCTTTAAACAAGCAAGAACTGATTTACAGTGAGCTAGAAGCATTTACAGTGGATTGTGGTTTCTAAAGCATTTTAGGAAGAGCTTAAAATGTAAAGGGGAAACCATTAGATAAGATTTGGATAAAGTTACAACAAACACATGGCTTATTCAAGAATTGGTTTTCCTTATATCAAATGATCTTAATGTCAAAATAGCAAGTTTTACCTTCATCTCATCTATACTGGCCCAAAATTCATGATTGTGAAAATTATTTTCCCCACAAGGCCATTGGCTTTTATCTTGCTTAAGGGAGGTTTCAGACTTCCATTTTCCCTTATTTGCTGGCAAGCTTGAAAATTTGAGAATTCACAGATACAAAGGAATTTTTCAAGTGGGCTGCCACACCCCTCAAACTACCAAAACTACGACTTTGCAAAGAGCTAGGACTTGTGTACATGAAACCTTTTCTCACATTTATTGACCTTTCTGCAATCTTTCTATTCTCGAGAGAAAAATATCAAATCTTAATGATTTTACCTTGATTTGTGTGTAAGAAGGAAGAACCGCAGGATAGGCTGTCCGCCAGAATCTTGCAATGAGTAATAATACAAAAGATATTCAGGAACAAAGCAATATGACGACGAGAATCAAATGCAACAAGATAAAATTTTAAAAATAAATTAAATTTAAGGAATACTAATATTTCGCCCCGGCATACAGGGCCTCATCAGAGTGATATGTGGTATTTATAGAGTGATATTTTACCTTGATTGTCTGGTTTGTTGTTAGGTATGCAGCTGGAACTGATTTGGGAATCAGTTGCAAATGATATGACATCTCTAGGGATTGGCTTTTATGAGCTGAATTATCAGTATAGCAGGACACTGAACAGCAGACTTGGTGTAAGGTATTATCCACAATTCTTAGCTGTATTTGAAGGCAAGGTTCTGGAATACAACATGGAAGAATATTCAAAAGAAAGTTTCAGGCTGTTTGTTTGGAAGCTGATTCCACAAGGCCTTGTCAAACAGGTATGTAATGTTATAAAGTAAAAAATATTGCTGCTTACATTGCAATACTAGCTCAGTTCAAATTTTTGGCTAATGTTTTTTTCACTACAAATGTGAGAAGCTAAGTTATACCTATAATTGCATTTATAACTCGACTTTTATTTCAATTACAGCTTAACAAAGAGAATTACATCGAGTTCTTTCGTCAGTGCTTTATTGACAACAAGCCACAGGCCATTTTATTCTCAAACAAGATAGATGTACCTCTTCTGTTTAGCCTGATTGCATATCAATACCACCAGAAGATTGCTTTTGCATATGTGAATAGTGCACGACCTGGCTCTGATGGTTTATTGAGTAGATATGGAGTTCAGAAAAAGGAACAACTGTTTCTTATTCTTAAAGAAGAACCTTCAGTGCCAGAGGTTATCCTAAAGGTATGCTATTCTTAAGAAACTTTTCTCATTTCTTACAAGGTTTCTTATGACAAGCCATTGTATGTATGCTGTACTGGTTGACACTTTGAGCTTTTGAAGTTTGATTACTTGCATTTTCTTTTAGCTATGGGTGAATTTCGTTTCAATTGTATATGTAATTACCGCTATAAAGGAGGATATTTTTTTCAAATGGAATATATCCAATTTCAGGATTGGTGATATGATAACATCCACTCGTTTTTTATGAAATTATTTCTTATTTTTCTAGGGTTCGAGTCTAAGCCAGAAAGCTATCCACAAAGCGATCTCTGAGAATTTGTATTTTCACCTTCCACGCTTATCATCTCAGGAGATATTTGACAGTATTTGTCCTGTATCATCTGAATATTATAAAAGGTGAGTATGGTCAGTGCTACGATAAAATCTGCTGCCACAAAGGGCTCTAAGAGTATGATGCGAAGTTTTTCTATTAAACATCGTAGGAGATTAGGACCTACTCTTTTCTGGTGTGAGTTGTATGATATTTGCTTCAATCATTGGCATTGTTTTGGTTAAAGTTGTAATGTTTTTGGAAAAGGAATGAAAAATACATAATTACGATGCCAGTTGGTTGTTGTTCTAAGTTGCTCTTAGGTCAAAGATGCAGCGAAATATAGGACAACAAAATATCTTATTGATGTAAAAACCGATTTATATTTTCGGGAATTCGTAGTGATCGTGGTTTGTGAATGTCCCGCTTAAAAGAATCCATGAATAAATACATCGTGCATTCAAAACGGATTCAAACAAGTCGTTAAAAGATATAGAAGCAAGTCGAAATCCATCAAAAAAGTTATATGAAATCCCTGAACTTTTTACAAAACCCTTGAAATCATAGGTATGATTCCGTTAGTCCAAGCTGCATTCAGCCATTGCAGAAACCGTTACAATTCATTCGGTAATGATATTAGGTACGGAAGGAGCTGCCTTCTCGTGTGGTAACAGATCGTTTACAGTTTTGTGTTATCATCGAGAGAGTGTCAATGATGATTTTCTTATTACTCCATGTTGTGATTCAATAATCACTCATATTTCATGGGATTGAATTCACCTTCTTTTAAACGAAAATGAACCCATGCTATGCGTTTGGTGTAATTCGCATTATTTTTGTTGCGATTCCTTCGACTGTCAAGGACCGCAAGGAGACTGCATCTTCTATTGTGGTTCAGCATATGAATCCATGACCTTTGTGATGGGTGTTTTCTGAATATGGGATGCGATTTTATTAGCATATTTCTCATAATTCCAGGGAAGAGCCTTTATGCACTGTTGTTGTTAGTGTTTGAGTCATTCAAAAAATATCAGCTTAAAGGGAGCTAATTGCTGATTTTCTTGCTTTTATAGATACTGCGTACTTCTGTTCACGTTCTCACGCCAAGATCATAGCTATCAAAGATATCTCCTAAGAAAAATGGCAAAAGACATGAGATGGAAAGAGAGAAATGTTCAATTTATGTACATCAATGAAGACATACAAAAGAACTTCAGGATCGATGATGCAAAATCTGATGGATCTTGCCAGAATGGAGAACAGGCATTGAAGGTATTTCAATAAGCAAATATCTAGAGTATATACAAATCTATTTAACGTAAGGATAAAATATGCTTTCATTGACAATTATTTTTACATTTATCCCTATTTTAAAAGGGGATGATTTGCCTAGCAAAGAAATGTTGATCCTGATGAAAGTAAAACAGAATTTTGTCATTATGGATTTTTTAGCACTCAATTTACTATTTTCATTTTCACCTTCCATTTTTTTGGCATCATCAATTATTGTATGTACGTTGTGGCAAAATTTGGATAAATTGTGTGATACCCCAAAAAATTTGTAAGCCAATTATCATTTCTCGGCATGGGAAGAAAGGCACAATAAGCGTATTTATGATGCCAACCCCCTTGCTGATTGTAATTAGCCACTTTTGCAACTCTTTTCCACTCAATGGTATACTGACGCCTCAAATTAAGGTATCTTGGAAAAACCGAAGCTAAATTTGCACCCCATTATCACTACCCTTAAAGCTCTTAACCCAAGGCTTATTCGCAAATTTATTCTTGGAACTCAACTCAGTTTCTTCATTTTCTGTCTTTTGAATAGAACACATTGTTTTTTGACAGGTGCTGGTTTTCTTGCGTCTATCGTCAAAACGTATTCTTTATGACTGGCTACATGGAGGCTTTTGTCCTGATGATCCCGAGGACCCGTCGGTGAAACTCGCGTCCATGCTCGAGCAGCTTGTTGGTAGAAAAATAGATCTATCTAGAGAAGCAAACATATCCGCAATCAGCGATGAGCATCAGCCAGTAAGTTTAAAGCTCTACTCCCAATAGAAACATACTTGGAAGTCATCACTATAGTAACGTCTTTCAGCTTTGATTCAGGCGTTGCCCCTGCCTTTCTTTTGCTCGGGGTTGGTTGCTTCACTTCATGTACTTTTTGTATGCAGTTTAAAAGCTACCCAAACAATTTCCTATCAAATATCAGCACGATGCTTGAGTATCAGCAGATTTTGCTTACCAATTCTTTCTAACTCAGCTCAGCGCTAAAAAATCATTCGTGATTTTCGTGGTGTATAATTACATTGTAGAGAACAGGACGGTTCTAAGTTGCTACTGTGAGTTTCACGCTTAATTCGGTCATCGGGCAACTGTTCTACAATTAGATGTCAAGCTTTTCTTTTGGACCCATTTGGGCCTTGATTTCCACTGATTCAATGCATATATAAAATATTTAGAATGAAATGTTGAACACCCTTTTAGCATCACTAAAAAGTTAAAATTTCTGAAGTGTTCAAAATATTTATGGACAAGTTATGGAAAATCAAGGGACAAATTATAAACAAAAAAAGCATTTTAGGTGTATAGCTCGTTATCATAACGAATGGTGGACATGACGAATTTACTGTATGTCTTATTCACGCTACCCGTGCTGTTTATAATATGTGGACCATTCTTTTAATAAGCTTTTGCTATACAAATAGCAAATTTTAACTTCTTGAAAACTTTTTATAGCAAAAATTCCTTTAAACATGAGAAAGAAAACAAATGTAAATTACTTGTTATATTTCGTGTTATATTCGTTTTTTTTGAATCATCAATATTTCTTGTAGACTACCATACACTGTTGACGTTTTTTCCTTTGCAGCACTTGTTTTATCGTATTTCCAAGCACATGAGCTCATTTTTTGATCACGTGGTCGATTCATACCAGTTCTTTAGTTGGTAAGCGTTTTTCCCTACTTTTCAATCATTATCATTCTGGGTGGTACCAGTATTTCTTTCTACTCGGGTACCATGTATTCTGAAATCTGACATCTAAATTTCGCTGCATCAAGTTTTGACCATAACAATTTATTGCTTTACATTGACCAGGGTATTTTTGCCTTCTTTATTGTTGGGTTTCTTATTGAATCGAAGCATTGTGTTGGTGTTAAATGAATCATGCTTGTGTTAACTGAAACAGTTCGACTTATGTTAACTGAAAGAACTTGGTGAGAGGTTAGCTGTTGATGATTGGTCAAAAAACTAAAGAGCCAATCAACATGCCGTTTTTTCCTGTGTGTGACTTCGGGTACTTACAGGAATTTTGCACATATACTGTATTTCCTCGAAAATAAGCCGCGGCTAATTTTTTTTATGAAATGAAATTTTCAGCCTACTTTTGAATGTTGAAGTGTTTCCAGAAAGGAAAAAGAAAATTTGAACAAAAATTCTTTTTTCCACTGATAAACAAGCTCCTCCAAGTCCTCTGAAAGTGGTCGTCTGCCAGAACCAGGTAGTTGTTTGAAGAGAGCCTGATCGAGTTTTTCATCTTCTAATGTTTTTACATTGATTTCAAAGTGTCTTGCAGTTGTATTATTGGAACAGCCTGTATCTGCTATTTACTTTGAAACTTTTGTTTTAAACTTAGCAGAAAACGACTTTCTAGTAGGAGCCATATTAACAAAATATTTATTTTCAAACAATTTGCCAGTAGATTGGAATGATTTGATTCGAACGTTTATTTGACTGTCAGGAGTGAACGTTTATTTGACTGTCACTGTCTCTCGGCTTATTTTCGAAGTCGGCCTATTTTCCTATATTTTCTAATATTTTTTGGCTTATTTTCGAGGTCGGCTAATTTTCGAGGAAATACGATGTATTGCAGGCTAATATAACATTGAAATTAATGTTCCGTGATTTCATTGATTTAGACCGAGCTACTTGTACGTTGACACGACACTGCTTTTTCAAGTATGAGATGAAATAAACTGAATAAAGTTTTTAAGTTTAATCCTCCTCATTATTTTTGAAAAAACCTGTTACATTGTTATCAAAATTATTGAATTTGGTGCTATTCAGATTTTTATGTTATTTCTTCATCATTTGAATCAGGTATCATTATCTTAATTCATTTACCAGAAATCTGAAATGCGTCTCCAACCTGTTGTTTGTTACTTTTAATCCGCCATATTGCTTTTCCCAGGAGCAGTCCTGTTTCCATGATAATAAATTCAATGTTGATTGGCATTGTGCTTGTTGCTAGTGTTCTGTTACCTCTTGCTGGGTGAGTTCATCATTTTTCACTTGTATTCCTTTTAGCGTTAGAGCTTTTATCTCTATCACTAATAATGTTGACGATAATTGGATGGCCTACAGAAAAATGCATCCTTATTTTGTGACTGACATCTCAGTGTAGGGAGATTCAATTGAGATTTGATTGAAATCTGTTTGGTTTTGGAACTGTCATTTGTATATATTTATCTTCAATGTATCTTGTTTTGCTCTTGGTTATGGGAAATAACCACGAAAACATCAGCATTATTATGACCAGTAACGTCCTTCTCCATCGCGGGAAACAAGGGGGATATGGTCTACAATCGTAATAAAGACATATTTTCAAGAAAGACTTCTTTTTGGTTCCTAAGAGGAAGCTATATCGAAGGTTTTTCGGTAACGCCCACTCTGCTTCCCTATCTGCTTAGGCTAGCGGCAAATCTAACGGATATCGCTCTAATCTAAAGACAATGCCGAACGACCATCTGTTTTTTATTCATGCAGGAGATCCTCATCACAACAAGAGGAAGAGGTTGATTGCACTGTCTTGGGAATTAAGAAGCTTACTTCCAAGAACAGCAAGGAGCTAATCACCAATGCTCCTCCGGGGAGGTTCACGGTCATCATTCTTTTAGATGCGGAAAACTTAAGTCAGGTAGAAGATTCACCAATCATGCAGGCCTTTTCGGACGCTACATACACATTTGTCAGGTGAGCTTTGCAAGATTCGTTTAACGGAAGAGGACTTAGACAAGCAAGCAGCCTATTCAAATCGAACACTTTGTTTATATTCTTAGCAATGATTTTGCATTGATATGCAACACATAAGTAAAATTTCTCGAAGCTACTACTGCGCCTACACCTCTTATTCAAATCCTTGCTATTTCGTCAGTTCAGATAACATGTAGCCTCTTTTTCACTTCAACTCTTCTAGCTCTTGCTATTATAATTGAAGCACATTTTTTAAAAGGGTCCCAAAAATAGCTTGTTATTGGCCAATTCAGCTACAGGAAAATTCTCTTCAGTTTTTATCTGGGTCTATTTCAGAAATGGCCCTATTGCTGCAGTGCCAATAATACCCACCTTAGTCCGTCCCTGTCTGTGAGCTAATTTTGTACCTTTGTAATTGTGCTATTTGTTCATTTGTAGAGGAGAGCTGATCACGTTTGCCTGGCTTTCCATTCAAGAGCAGTTGTCTTGGTGTGCGGAAGTTATGGACATAAGAGAGTTTGGGAAAGTTCTACCAGGCACTGTAATAGCCGTTAATGGTCGTAAGAAATACTTGCATGTTTTTAAACCAAATGGTAACGTGAATCATGAAAGACTTGCAGATTTTATAGGCCTTGAAAGTGACAATGAAATAGATGATGATGAACTGGATGGGCGTGCTTTGCAAAGTCAGAAAATCGCAGTTATATCTATAAGAAATTTTTTAGGTACTTGGCTAGAGAGACTTTGTGATGGAACATTGACTGATCGGATGCGTGTTGATAACTGGCCTAAACTGGAGCTTTAGAAACGATATCTGTTTGCAGATTGCGAACAGTTTTGTTTGGCTAAACTTTAGGACTTGCAAAATTGAATGTATTTACAAATTTCAGGCAGAGATATTTATTTGTATGTAGGGAAGGAATTCCCGTTAAGGTTGACCATCAAAGTTTATACGAAAAGTAGTAACTATTGCCTTTTGTACGCTTATGCCACATGGTTGTACCTCTAACAAGTTTAGTGGTTTCTTGTGTGTGCACTGCTAGAATTGATCATTTAAGTCTAGAAACAGAGGGTGAGTAGAATTTTTAGTACAAAAAATAATGCGTTTATTCGATCAGTTGAATTTATTTAAATTTAGTGTGCCGTTCGAGGGGGTCAGTTTTCTAAAGAATGCCCGCTTGTCCCCTAAAAGTATCGTGGAAATGCCTTCGAGTAATTTTAATTCTCTATTCAAGCTCAGTAGCAGTAAATTCGAGTGTCGCCTCTTCTGTTAGTGTTTTTAAGGACATTATCGAAAATGCAGTATTTTACAATTACCTGTTGCAAAAGTAACCGTGACGTTAAAGCTGAAAGGATATTAATCTCATGGACCAGCACCAGAATTCAAGTTTGTTTCGCATACAAAAAACAGTTGATAGAATATTTATCATTGTAACTGAACAAATTTTAGTTTAATATTAGATTTAGTATAAAACTTGGTTTGTTTTGTCATTTGTTTCAATATTCGACTACCTTACGACCACAGAATCAGAGAATGTTGATTCTTGAGTCAACCTTATCCTGATATATTTCTAAAGATTTATTTGCTTGAAAATAATTTGTTATGTAGTCTTTTTACATGTGTCATAGCTTTTTTTCGGCTACTTATTGTGGTATTCTACAAATTGGTCAAAAGTTAAGAAGAAATTAAGAACAAGCTGAGGCTGAGCTAATCTAAAATGCAATTTTAAACAACGTTTTATTTCAAGTACGAGGACTTTTGGATGCTTTTCCGGTAAATTTTCAAACTTATCGGCAAATGAAGGTTGTTTCACTTACTTTGTTGGCAAATGAGGCCTAAACACCTCCATAGAGCGAAAAAGCTAGCAATGGCACTGCTTACACCATGTTAATTTAAGAACAAAATAAGAACAATCCAGCCTCAAAAAAGAGTGTATATATTTATAGACTAAGTACCCATCCCCTTTTTGCTGAAGCCTGCAACAACTACACAAAAGGCCCTTTTTGGACACCCCTCAAAATTATTGCATTTCTTTAGTATTGAGCAGCAACAACAACAATTTTGTTGCTATAATGCTGCGAGTTGAATTGCATTGTAAACAGAAGAATCGTCTGCTCGGGCTTTGCAAAGGCTGTTTGTTGCCGCCTTACAAATCGCAGTAAACTCTGCCAGATCGCAAAACATTATCAACAATGAGCTCTTCAAAGATTCAGCAAAGTATAAAAGAAGGTTTCAAACTGTATCCTTTAGTACCAGGTGCTCAATTAGATTCCTCAGGAGTGTTGTTGGTTCGGAACAATTAGTTTTTAGGCCATTCTTATCACCTAGTATATTTTTTCTATCGATTAGGTATAGGCGGAAGTTTTGTTTATTATACAATACCAGATAAACTTCAGCTCTCTTAATTCAAGTAAAGTTATGAGGATTTATTGTGTAAATATTTAAGGTTTTTTTACTTTCTAGCCTTTTTCTTGAGTGCAAATTATAAGGTGTGGTTTCATAGGTGTGTACTATTGTGTTTCATTGGTATTTCTAAATGAATTCCTCCATAAATAAATGCGATGTGGATTTAAATAACTCTAGGTATAATTTCCCAGATTCAAATTTAGTGCACCATTGCCATGCTCTGCATACTGGTTTTTCAAAACCCTTCATTGCTTTGTTGTTTACATCAAACTTGATAATAGAGCAACAGAAATATAGAACAGAATAAATGCCTCAAAATATTGTTTAAACAATTACTATGATTTGCATCACTTCAGCAAAACTGCAAACATATTGATTTATTACAGCCCTTAACAGAACAATGTGGGCACCCATTGGTTACAGCATTTGAAATTTGAACACAGATTTCTAACTATCAAAAATGTTTCTGGATAACTGATCAAATAATAAATGCAGTTGTGTAAATTAAGAGCAGTGTGAGCTAGCCGTATATGTTCAAGACCTTGGGGTTTTTATCTTGTTTTTATCATAGGAAGGAGGGATCCTTGTTGTTTAAGTAGTCCTTTATCTTTGATATTTCTTAAGAAGGCCTGATAAAGATATTTTCTAGTATTAAAACTACAGTTTTTAGGGTATGCTCCTTGACAAAGCAATAGAAATTGGATGAATCTTAGAGATGCTGAGAGTGGAAAAGTACTGTGGCAAGGAAGTGAGGACATGTGAGTAGAGTAATATGTGTCACATATTATTCCCTGTTTACAATAATTCCTTGTTTACAATACTAGCTTGTTTCTTTTCTACTCTGTATTTGTTATGTTACGTTTATATTATTTAACTTCCTTTTACATTGTTTATACTTTTAAGCTTAGATTATTTATAATTTGCAACAAGTGTATGTATCCAGTGGAATTTAAAATAAAACTGATCTGAACTGAACTGTGTCAAACTCTATCAATTCAAAGTTAAAAAGTAAATGCATCAAAACAACATGCTGTTCGAGAAATCAAGTGCTTTTGCAAAATTGAAAAGATCACACCCATATGCAGGCTCGTGGGCCTATAATTTTTTCCAAAAAGCCAGCCATTGGGACCAAAAGATAAATCAAAGATGTTTTTTTATATAACTTTATGCATTAACAAGCAAAACACTTTACAGTTAATCAATTTAAATATCAAGTTTTATCACCGACCATCATGCATGTAAAAAATTTGGTTACCTGTTTTAGATAAAGAATTGATCTGTTCCCTGGACAAGACATTATAATGATATACATACCATTAAGATCTTAATGAATGAAACTACAGTTGGTCATGTGGTATTGCTCTTGTGCACTAAACTCCAGAGATAAAGTGAGAGCTTTTATAAGTGACTAAATTGACAACAAAAGAGGGGATTTAGAGATCTTATGCAAATACTTTCTTAAGATACCAGATCTTTAAAGCAGAATGTATGATCAAATATATTTTCAAAAGAGAAATATGTCATTTTTTGGTCTTTTATGAAGTATTCTTTAACATCATCATCCAGAAAAGTCTCTAGCTTAGCTTAAAGGCTCAATGGTCCTACACCCAGGTATAAGCCCATGGTCCTTTTTACCAGGTGGGCTTATTTGCGGCATAAAAGGTACATACTTTTCATTCATCAAAAGATTAGAATTTTCAGCCAGTCTTTTGTCATACCTTTCTAGCCCTTTAACTTCAATGTCAAGCTGTGTGGAAAGAGTCACCTAAAGAGTAATTTGGTTTATCTTTATTATTTCATCATTTAATTAAGAAAAGATTTGCACCTTTTAAGCAAAATTTAATTATTTGACTTATTCTTGATTAAGAGCAATGACATTTAGTTTTAAAATATGATTGTTAAAAAACTTTTCCTTTCACATTCAGCTTATAAGATTTATGTTTTTGTCCATATTTTATTTTTTCACTAAATAAACCTTTTTGTTTGTGTTGTAGATCTTTATCAGGTGTAGAACATGAAGGTAATATGTTGTCTCTGTTCTTTTGTGACTTTTAATAAATCTTGTTCTTGTTCCCCAAAAACTGATGACTCCTAGCAATGCAAGTTTTGTTTCAAGACAAAATACAACTTTAAATACTCTTTGCCAGATTGACATGTATATGAACACCGATATTATCATCTGGATTTGTCAATAATTTCAGACTTTGTTCTAAAATTTCAAAATAAAATTTCAATCCCTAATATTTTTGGGACATTTTTAGAACTTCAATAAGCATAGTTTATGCTACTAAACATATCTATAGGTTAAAAGAATAAAAACAATGTTCCACTCATCAACAGACCTTATAGAAACATTGTCTTCTATATATCTTTTCATTAGTAACCAATGACCATGGATATTTTCATAATTGTGAATCTCTATCCAAAGTCCAATAAACAAAGTTCCACTAATGTGTATTTGAAATTTCACATTCCATTTGCTATAATCCCATCCTCATTTTCTTTTTGTTTAGCAAGAGTACCCAAAAAAGTTCTAAAGTGCAAATCAGTGTCAAGGGAAATCAATTTTACATCTAGAGAAGAAATGTCAAGGTTTCGGCTAGAACAACGTGTCATGTTTAAAGGAAAATGTATAGAAGGTAACTTGATATAGTTTTTGGGAATCAAGCATGTCGTGGTCGGAGCAAAACCGCAGGCGCTTGACAAATTGAGCACCTTCAATTTGCTAGGCATGCAAACAAATATATTGCCAAATCATCAATAACAAAATAGATTTATTGTAACTATGTACTTTTAGAAAGTATAGACTCACTAAGCATTTGAGTGATTGAGCTGCTAAAAGTGTCTAGGCAGGCATGTGGAGATGCTCCATTGAGCTTGAGTGCCTCTCAACACAAGGCCTGCAGTCAAGACAATCTTTGTATTGATGATAAACTACGTTGGCATCGTATTAAGAGTTTTGCTTTTTCATACTGTTATAGAGTTTCCCAGTTAAAAATCATTTAATAATAAATACATATTCTTCATACTAGAGTGGTATTTTGAGTTTGGATTTGTTATTCCTGAATCAACAAATACTTGGCAATCATTAATTGAAGCTGCTCCAGAAGACCAGATGATGCCTGCAAATGTTTTGAAGTAAGATTTCTTGTCTGATCAAAATTCTTCTTAAAATTTTAGTAAATAATGCTGAAGGATCTGTATTCTGTGAATAACACTGTTTCAAACTGATTGCTTGTCTCCAATTTTATAACCGCACAAATTTATTGCCTTTTTCTTGTTTCATTAATATTTTCTTTTTAGATTTTCATCTTGACCTCTACACAGGTATGATAATTCCCTAGATGAATTGCGGTCCAAGATGAACTTTTAATCCCTAGATGAACATGAAATTTAATACTAACTTCTCAAGTTCAATCACACCATATACAGCTTTTCTTCATTTTCATTTTAAAGTTCTTCATCATTTCTTTTTTCAGTGGCAATGTTGTGGTTGAGACAAAATTCTTTGATGATAACAACCTCATAAGCACATCAAGAGTCAGACTATTTTATGTATAAGACAATATGGACAGGAGGCAATCAGGATTGTAAATATGAATTAAACTTTTGCCATGTAGAGACAAAGTGCAACTTGCTTTTCCCACATAAATAGGTTGTTGGAGGCAATATTCATTTTGCCTTTCCATCATTCTTAGCTAAGCCTTAATCATTGCAGCAGCCAAAGGGACAGTGCCTTCATCGTAGTTTAAACTCATTATCATGGTAATGATGATAACAGAGTATATAAAACCAATTCTTTTCCCTTCTGTCTTCAAAAGTCTCGTTTTGAACTAGCTTTATAATAACAAACTATTGATAAGAGTGATTTAATTACCGTGGCAGTATTTTGTTTTTTTAGTTTTTCCTATTTTTTATCATATCGCACATTCTTGGTTCCCTTCTCATTTATGTTTAGTTGTTTATTATTGCATCAAAATAAACAAACCACTTATTTATGTATTCTAATAGCTCCCTTAAATGTAGCAAAGCATGATACAAAAAACAGAATCCTGAGATTTAAACTTATGAAAAGATAAAGAGTTTGACTTTGCAATTTAACATAAACAAGCATGAAACATATAAGAAAGATCCATATGTTTGTTGCTTTGATGTCACAAATTGCATATTTTCTCTGCTTTTCATTTGAATCCCCATTAAAATAATCAGATAACCATTCTTGGTGCCATACATTTGATTTGCAACATCAACCTCCATTCCTGGTTGATTGACAAATCCACTTTTCAAGAAAAGTTGCCAAGAAAATATTTCAATGTTTTTTCAGATAAGATATTTTTGCAAATGGAAAGGCATTCACTCCCTTTCTTTCTAGAATTTATTTCTATAGTGATTTTAATAGCTAGAGATTACTTGACTGACTTAACTCATAACCTTGATTGTTGACTATGGAGTATTAAGATCTTAGATTCATTCATTGATTAAAAATCTTGATGAAAATCTAAACTTTTTCAGTTTTGCTTCTTTTATTCTCTTTCTGCCATCTAGGCAATTTATTTTTTGTCTAGTCTAAATAAGTAATCAGGGGTGGTGCTAGAAAAGGTGTTCAATACTTTCCCCCTTTTTACGGGTGTATCAAGCAAATATCAGGTTAAAGAGTAGGATATTCTTCAATTAAATAAATGAAATCATACTCTCATGTCAAAAATAGAAGGGACCTTCTCCCCCGTTTACTTACTATTGATTTTATGGTTCTTGAACAATTTTCTTAGTGTAAATAAAATTTAAAATTTTTCATTTATTTTGAAGGTCGACTCGTTTTTAAAATCTTCCCTTTATCCCCAACCTCAAAGTACCATGCTGAACAATATCTAGTGTGAAAACCTTATTTGCTTTTAACAGGCAAGTTAGGTATTTCACAACACGTTGTTTGAAAACTCAGTCTGGTGCTGCTGAAGCTAAGAGACTTTCATTGCTTGCTTTAGAAATATGAAGCAGTTTTCAGATCTTTCTTTTCTTTAAAATATAAATGAACCCTTCATATTTATTCATTTGTTTATCCAGAACAGTGCTATATTCAAATGTAAGAGCCAATCAGGATTCAGAATATGAACTATTGTTTCATTGAAATCAAGACCAAAATAACATGCACATTGCTCCTCAAGGACTTCAATTGTGACAACGAGACCATTTTTTCACCATTGTAACGTAATGAAGTTTTGCCATTTGAGCGTTTGAACGGGGCTTAATATGAACGCTTTTCTCATGATAAGAGATATTGATATTTAAACTGCAAAGATTTTTGACGAGGAGTCGTTTCAAATAAGCTTCAAATATTGCTGGATTTTGCAAAATCTTTCAGCAAAATTTTAGGATTTGGTGAGATTTTATAGATTTCATAATTTATTTTAAATATTTTGAGATTTCAACAATGTTTTTAGAGATTTCCTTATTTTCTGAAAGGTTCACGAGATTTTTAAGAGTGATTCACCCCTCGCATTACACAACGTTAATGCTGAAAATACCATCGAAATGTTTAGTGCTGCCAAAGGGAGGGCACCAAACATCATCATTGGCTATACGTCCTGTCGTATAAGAGGAAAGTAAAACAAAGCTGTAAACTATTTAGCTAATTTTGGAAAAGAGGAAAACGATAAAACAATAAATGCTGCTATATAAAGATTAGAAGGAATCACTGTGAAACCTAATAACGAGATTTTGAGACTTTGAAGAAGAAGAAGAAGAAAGAAACAAAAATAGAATTCAACTTGAAAAGAAATTTAGAATAGGAATGCGAGAAGCAAAATATATTTCTGGGATTGGAAGATGAGCTGGTTGAGATATGGCCACATCATAGTGACAGTCTCTTTCGAACCATCGAATCGAATGTAATTTGGTCTCGGTGCAAAACCTCATAGACGAAGCTAGAATAACAGTACACTACACAGTACACAGAATAACAGTTTTTTTATAAGAACAATTTTATAAGAACACGAGCCTCAAAATTGGTCAAAAGTTAAGAATAAATTAAGAACAAACTGAGGCTGAGCTTCTGCAAAATGCAATTTTGAACAACGTTTTTTCTCAAAATCGAGGATTTTTAGCGATGTGTGGGTGCTTTTTCGGTGAATATTCAAATTTGTCAGCAAATTAAGGCTGTCTCACTCACTTTGTTGGCAAATGTGGCCTGAACACCTCCTCAGAGCGAAAAAGCTAGCAATAGAACTGCACACACCCTCTTAATTTAAGAACAAATTAAGAACAATCCAGCCTCAGATTTTCGAAAAAATTAAGAACAGTCAGCCTGAACTTGAATTTACTGGTTCTTATAAAAAAAGAGTTTAATCCGTTAATCTTGCGAGCGAAATTTAAGCCGAAGAAAAGACGAAACTCCATCACTTTGTGCTGGAACCAAGGTATTCTGGATCTTTTTCAATCTATTTCCTATGCCAAACTGTTATTTGTTGTTCAACTTGGACAATGACTAATTTCTTCCATCAAATTATCATGTTTTTTTTCATATATGTCCTTGTGGTTAGGACATAGTAACCAAGCTAAAGGTAAGAGCATACTTAAGGAAATTATATATAATGAATTACATGAATTTTTAATTTGAATTTGTTTTAGGAGAAAATAGTGGTCATTGTTTGCGGTGATTTACAGTGCTAAGTTGTTTGGGAGATAATTCTGTGCAAAAAGGTCCTTCTAATGTTTGCTTGCCTGGTAATGGGAACCCCCTAAGAATTTTTTAGCGCCGCCCGTGCTAGGCGCTTCCCGACAGGGACATCCTAAAAGGACCGCCAGTTATGTAAAGTGAGACCCAAGACCCCTTGATGTGCTATTAAAAACTAATAAAAATTCCTTGCCGGGACCCGTTTTGTTTTGAGTACAAATTATATTCAACAAATGCCCATTGTTGACCTGGAGGGAAATGGTGCCAAAAGAGTATATTTGCATTACAATGCGTGACCTCGATTGGTGCAACAAAAGAAACAACACCATAACAATAGTTGAAAGGCGGAGAGTTATCAATACCTTTGTCAATCAGCTCTCATTGATATTGTTTACTGAACAACATTTGAAAAGGAGACGATACTGACTGCTGGCAAAATGGCAACAGGAAGTTGCTAATAGCTACATAATTCTTTATTATTTGCCAGAGTTTTGCTGTACCAAAACCAAAACTTTGAATTTGGTCGATGCTGAAGCTTTGAGTACTGGTAGTGAAGATTACTCGTAACCATGGCCGAAGATGAAAGTTTCATTAAGGGATACCAGACCATGGTGAGCCTTGTTTCTTTCGTATTCACATCCTTCTCAAATAATTCCTTCTCTCTCCGGGTTGATATCTGAAACAGCTAATCATTGGCTGTTGTAAATGCAAACAGTCAGTTGATAACTTCGAAGGGGACATGACGGACTCCGGGGGGATCGTCAAATAGAGTTCAACCAGACGAAATTTGTGCATCAGTGCCCGAAATTTCATTAATTAGGAGCTAGGGCTTACTGGTTCAAGTTTAAATATGGCATGTACTTCAGCGCAAGGGGCAATTCACTCTTGCAAATACCGCACGAGATTTCCACCAAAACGAAGCGATTTGCAGGGATTTTAAGATAAAACACTTGTGTTGAACGCCGGGGTCACTCATTTTATTTTTTGGCCTCAGAGAGGGGCGCTCATTAGAGAAGGGTGCTCATTGGAGAGGGGCGCACATTGGCGAGGGGCGCGAAGATAGATAGATATCCACCAATAAAAACTGAGCTTTGAGATTCAAACGATCATTTCTTTACAAAGATTAATATTGAATTTGCATGGCACTTGTTAAAGCAAAAATATTTACAAGATGTCAATTTCTTCCGAGTCGGAACCCTCGTCGATTTGCATAAACACTGGCGTAGCATCTTGAATATCTGAATTTTCAACACTATCTCAAATGAGCGCTCATTGGAGATTTTTCTTCAAAAACAGGGCCTTGGCCCCCCCCCCCACTTTTTTGCAAAACAATAGAGTTTTTTAAAATCTTTTGTTATGGGTGTTAAATTTTCTCTTGGCCCTCCCCCCCCCACTTTTCAACCTTTGTCGGAGCCCATGCGAAAGGGAGCGCTCATTAGAGAGAATACGGTAGGTCCCAGGTCGACCAGCGTACTATTACGAAGTGTATATAATCTCGGAAAATTCAATTGGTCTAAAGACAACAATTTAGCTGTTTATTTTTTGTTTTGCTTAATTTTGGAAGAGATGGAGACTGAAAACTCGCTTTGAAGTATAAAGAGACTGAAAATTTACTTTGAAGAATTCGATAATTCCTTTCAATTTTGTGCACTATATTTTCTGTTTAACTTGTAAGTTTTTGTTACTTTTATATGAATGATCGCATTAATGTGGAATTATTTTTTTGGTATGTTGTAATTAATCGGAATATTTGTCGAATATAATGCACCTACCATAAGTACGGGGAGAGGATGTGTGCCTGCCGCGATCTCCACTTACAATGAAAATCAAAAACAAAATTAGGTAAAATCGAATTTTAAAGAAAATATGAATCATACATTGATGAAAGACTTACGCAAACGAAAAACTTTAACGTGCATGAGGAATTATACAATTAAGTATGCCCAAGAGTGCGTGACCCCTAAATGGAGCATATAGCCATTTACGCTGTGTAACTTTTTTCTTTATTTCTGAATTACCATGAAAGCTGTCCTATTTTGGCAATAACCAATGTTATGAAAAAACATATGTATATGCCCTTTTTATTCCTTTTGGCCCCCCTGCTCAAACCTGCGCCCGGCGGCCCTGTAAAGCACCTGCAAAGCAGGCGCTAGATCAAAAAATAAAATTGTAGAAGACTTTATTACCGGAACTATTGGATAATGTGTACAGTAAGTCCTCGAATAATCCCCCAAGGGCTTATTTTGCAATCTAGCATAACACTGGTATAATTCTGATATTTTTTAGAAGAAATATTGTTTCCATTGATCCATTGTCTATCGTTACCAAATGCAAACACTTTATACCAGCATCTGTGGTTTCATTTTGGGAGTAAATTGTGACTTTCCACCTTCAGGATATTGCCAGTTGTTTTGAATGGTTGGCAGCCAAAGATTTCATGGTTGGTTGCCAAATTCAGCCAGCTAAATGCAGTACACAAAAAAGCTAAATTTTTGCTAATTACTGGGAGTGATAGTGGAGTGATAGATTACAAAAGCTTTCACTTACTTTCATCTTACATAGTCTGTTATCTTTTACTTCATTTCATCTCCCTTTATTTGCAATTTTGAAATCATTCTAAAAAATTTGAATATTATCTATGCCAAAAATTAATTTTCCTTTGCATTTTTCGTGGTTTTTGCAACATGCTGCCAGAATTCTGCCAACTTTTGTTTCTTCAGCCAAATCAATTTATGACGGCCAAGGGGTTAAGAAATGTCAAAACCGTTGATCTAAATTGCCTTTTTGTGTAGAAAAGATGGCAATTTTGAGTACACTGTGTTTTAGATGAGTGGTCAAAAAGACCAAATGGCAACTCTGGCCACTTTTGATGTTCTGCTAGCCTCTTTCTCAAGCAGGGCTGCCCTGATTTGAAATTTAGCATAATTTTTGCAAATCTAGCACAATTCCATGGCAAATTCGGCATAATTCCAATCTGTTCTTTTTGAGATTTAGCCACACTGTTTGCAACCGCCCAAAACCCCGCCAAGATTACCAAGATGCCACAGTTTCTTAGTCTGTGCCCCATACCCTCAACTTGAAAGTCTGGAACACAGGCTACAGTTTCTGCAAATTTAAATAAATAAAACCGAATTTTAAAGCACAATTTGAAAACATTTCCTGCATCAGTCTTGATAAACAAGGCTACGGGAAATATCTGTCCTCGGTTGCCAACGATAGCCATGAAGGTAACCATGTGAGCGGAATGTTTATATCACGAATAACTAATCAAATAGATCTTTGGAGCCAAATTTAAGCCATAGGAAAACGAAACTCCACCATTTTATGTGGCACCAAATTATTGTGGATAAGGTTTCTTGATCTATTTCCTATGCCAAGCTGTAATTTATTGTTCAACTTGGACAATGGCCCATTTTTTCGATTAATTTCCCGTGCTCGATTTTATTTGGGCCTTGTTTGGTAAAGACTTAGTAACAAAGCTAAAGCTATGGGCATATTTAAAGCACAACAGTTACTTGCAGAATGATAAAGTACATTTCTTTCCAGTTTTGTCTCAAAAAAATTTATTTTGCTCTGCAGAAAGGAAGCCCCACTTTCCCCGGTTTTGCCTGCCCTGTATCTGGCAGCTCTGAATGCAGTGTTTTCAAGTGTTACTTTTTAAAGAGAAGAAAGGAAAAGATTTGTTTATCTTGAATTTCCTGCTACTGGTTTTGTGATCTATTATGACCTTATCATTGCTTTTTTTTTATTTCGAATTTTTGTCCTGTTTTAAAAACCAGCATTTTAGGAAATGTTTCTATTTTTTGAAATCCCTATTAGAAGTATTGATACGCTAGGTTTTTGCACCCTTTTAACCGTGCCTAGCGTCTTCTCCAATCAATTTCTTTTAAAATCTGCGGCTTCTGTGCTGTTCAATTTTTTCTATCAAGTTGTTTTATTGTTAACTCAACAAACAAATTTTTTCTGGGGAGAGGGTAATCATGCCGTCACAGCTTTCATTCGCTGAAATTTTCTTACAATTACTATGGATTAAAAACGAATTAGATGGTGTAATTTTTAACAAAGTACGATTCGTTCTATTGTAAATGAAAACTGAATATTATCAATTATACGGCTCTTTTGTTGGTAGGACCTTGCTGATGATGGTCTAAATGGTGAAATGGGTTGTTTTTTTCGTGATGGTGTTAGGAAAATTGGTAAGTTTATTCATTTTATTTGTGGAACCTGTATATCTATTATATATTATTCACTGTTTATATTCATATATTCATTTGTATAGCTATTATAATATTATTATATATTGCTGAACATGGTCATGCAAATTTTGGGAACTTAGTTATGCTTTCTTGGTGTCTGCTTACCAAATTTAGGAGGATATGATTGGAGGACAAAATATTACAGACTAATAAAGAATATCGCCCTGGGAATAATTTGTGAGGCAGGGGTAGCATTTTTGAAGGATTTAGAAGGCTTCGGTCATCCCCTCCTCGTTAGAGTATGCTAGTTTCCAATTTTTTTGACAAAAAATCGAACTCAGTTTTATAAGCCTGGGACAAGGGCTGTGTTTTAGACCTCCCGTCGAATAATTGTTTGTGCCACTCCTTGTCTGAAGAAAGTTTTACATGACTTGTCTTTGACTTACAACCACCCCAAAGATATTGCAAGCTATTCACTCATTCAGCTTACGGCTGATCAGATCTAAGATCTTGGTATCACAAAGGAAATTGCATCGTGGGCTTTAGTGAATCTCAAAACTTTGTGTAGAGGATTTACATCAAATCCGCGTAAAGTTAACCATGTCGACACACCTTTTGAGAAATGTTCTAGAAGAGAAGATGAAGTTGTAAAATTAAGAGACAAGCATTTTCTTTTGAATAAAACACTTTTTATGGCTGCAAAAGAATCTATTAAGGATTGTAATGACTTCCTTAAGTTTACCCTGCATTTATCAAAATAATGTCTTTTGTCATAGATTATGTTCTGGTGTTTAGTGAAGAAGTGGACAAAGAAGTAGATCTGAAAATAGTAAAATACAGAGAGAAATACCTTGAAAATTTAAGAAAATCACATTTAGAGATGGAAGAGGTAACCAACAATGCTTAAATTTTTGAAACTGCAAACTTCTTACAAATCGAACTGTGCGCTGTTTCTTATTATTTTGTACCATTGAAGGTAATTGGCAGGTACCAGAGTGGCCTAGGCCATCTGTCAATCAACTACTGACCAATTGATAAACGAATGAGCGTTATTATGTTTGTTGACTGGCCAGTTATTAATTGACAGATTGCTTAAGCCACTGCAGTATCTGTTGGTTGACTCTAACGTTTCTAAGTAAAAGTTGTATCTGATGTTTTGATATCTAATGCTTTTGCAGTTTGCTTACTTTTTCAAGCTGTCCATGCTTAATCACCTTTGGACGTTGTCTGCTAATGACGCTGCAAGTTTAAGTACCGCGGTTGCGTTGTCTCAGAAGAGTTTATTCCTGTGCTATGCAGCATTCGAATGATGCAATGTGTACTTGATTATCTAAACTATACCAGAAAAAACACTTAAGCTTTTTAAAGAAACTTCTTGAAACTATAACAAATGTTTTTAATTTGTTCTTGTAATAAACATTTTATTTTGACAGGAAATTACAATCGACAATCTGCATTTTATTAAATGCCATTGTCCATTCGAAGTACTCAAATTTTATGCGGAGGAGCTTAGCTTCAGAGCTCCATTGCAGGTATTACATAAAATATATTTGGCTTGCTTAGCAATTCTTCGTGGTATTTTTTAAGTGAGGCGTTGTTTCAGAGCCAAAAGAAAAACTAAGTTTGAAGAGAACGTTAAACTAAACTTTTTCAAGAATCCTATCAAACCCAATTATTTGTTACAGCATTTCGTGGAAATATTAAAAGTTATAGATCATAGCTATAAGTAGCATTTTTGAAGTGTTTGAGATTTCACACAGGTAAAATGCCGTTGTTTTCTATGCAGTACCATAAGTTTTTGAAACTTCTTTCTTGTATTTTCCTGCATTTCTTGCACAATTTTGTCAGAATCCTGCAAACATGGTCTGTAAAATTACGCTGACATCCATCTTTTAAAAACAATACATTCTTTCTAAATCGATTAAAGAAAAAGACTTTCGTTTCTTTTTACAATTCCGTTATTTTTTGCTGCCTATAAGATACCATGGTGACTAAATGACTTGAAGTTTTTGTATTTTATTGGTTAAGAAGTAAAATTCTTAAATTTTAAGTATAACTTAAATCTCAATTTCAACAAAAGGATCAAATGAAAGTTTAGCACGAAAATCTTCACGAGGTTTTGTTTTGTGTTGCATTGAGAAAATCATGCTTTTTGTTGTTCACGTTTTGCAAATTTTCTCGAAGCGTCGTGACACTGTGAAAACCAACTGGACCGAGCGAATGCTTGCGAAGTTTCATCTACCAAATCCATTCCAAGAAGAAGTTCCAAATCCACCACCGGACTATTTTACAACAACTTTCCAAGCAGAAAAAATGTACAAGTAGGTATTTTTGCCACGATTTTCCTTTCTTGCATTTCTTTTTACGAATAATTAGGATTCCCTGCTTTCTCTGGAATGACATAAAAGACAAACACGAGTTTTCATCTACAACAGTTTGCTTTGATGCCAAAAATATTTATGATAAGAACATGCCTGTCGCTTCAAAACTGTTATCGATTTCATAGAGTCAGATATCAATGGAGAGAACAGACAATTTTCTTTTCTCGTATTTGCTTGGCAGCTCACAGCTAATATCAATTTTAATCGCATGATTTCAAACCACCTTTTTTGTTAGATTTATTGGAATGACGCAAAGGTTTTTATTATCTGGCAGGGAAAGAATTTAACGACTTACCACTAGGTGCCAGAAAGATTGAATCTAAACTCCTTTTTAGACGATTTTTAGAAAATCATTTTATCTGATTTTAAATTATTCAATCTCTGGATTGGACTGTTAGTGGACTCTTGTATTTAGTTTTTCGATATTTTAATCAGTGCTTAAATATCAAGACCCTAATGATAACAGTATATATTGTACTGATAGATCATCCTGTTAAAACATTCGATTTTAATTATTATCATAGAGTCAGATATCAATGGAAAGAACAGACAATTTTCTTTTCTCGTATTTGCTTGGCAGCTCACAGCTAATATCAATTTTAATCGCATAATTTCAAACCACTATTTTTGTTAGATTTATTGGAAATGAAAGTCCCGAAACATATTTCAACGATACTCAGAGGTCAAGGGTTGCTTATGAAATCTTGGAAACGGCACCATATGGAAAAAGGCAGAGGGGAGAAATAGGTGAGCATGCCTGTTAAAAAGAAGAATTTCCAACGAGACAAGAGCGTAAAATTCTATCATTTGGCTGCAACTGAATTTTACAGTTTTATGGTGTCTGCAAAAAGTACAGCAAACGATATTTTCCAACGTTGATACTTTTTTACATTATTTACATCTTTAGGCAACTTTACGTCAAAGATCGTTTTGATACGCACTACACGGTGATTCAGCTTCATGTATTTAAAGTCCCACTACATAAAACTGTGTTAAAAACAATTGGATACTTAATAACAGCGAAAGCACTTGATCAAATAATAAATACTTTATAATATCAGGAATTTCGTGAGGGAAATTTCATGCAGTATTTCTTTCAAAAGCTAGGCTAATCGAATCGAGGAAAAATTTCTCGAGTTTTTCATACTGAGATTGTAATACACACGTTTTAGATGGAAATCGTAATGTTTTGGATTTGAAGAGTCAAGACGTAGACTTCAAAGTATTTTTTTTTAGGTATTGAGAGATTGGTTTCTGAGGGCTGCTTCGCTGCCGCTTATCCGCTTCACGTCGTAAGATCAAATTTTCTTTATCATTTATATCTATTCATTCGTTAAGTTGTTACCACTGCGAGATCCAAAGTATGTATAAGGCTTTCAGTATCCGAAACCTCTCCCAATAAGTTTGATTTGTACAGATTTCTTTGCACCATTTTGAGTCGGAATTCGAAAATGTAAAATAATGATACAAAAAATTATCTAGCTTGAATTTAACGTAACAAGACTTTCTTTTGGCCAAGTAGGCTCTTGGTCTCAGCATAACGTGAATCACTCATCCAACCCCACTAATGTCATATCTCCCGGGGTGGAGCTAGGTTCCAGTAAATAGGTATCGAAGTTATTTCATTGTAGGCATTATACTAAGCATTGAAATTATGTTTGAATGGCTCTGGAAAACAATTTGCTGTCAATTTGCTATCAATGTTTGTAGATACAGCCACTGCGTGATTGCTGGAGCTGCACACAGAATGCTTTTCTTTGGAGTTTTTATAAATTGTTATATCATTAATTCCTTGAAAATTAGCAGTTGGCAGTGCCGTTGGAAAGAGATTCGTATTTAGGGGGGTGGGGGGGAGGGGGTGGGAGGATTACCCATTGTATCGCTTCCCATTCAGTACACTGTTATAAAGGAAATATACTACAGTTTGACAAATATTTTCCCGCTTCCCCGCTTCCAATGGTCCTGGTTAGAAACAATGTAATTAGAAGTTGTGTTTTTTTACATGTGAATTAACTAAAAAAATTATTGTCACAGGGACCACACACACGTCAGCCATATTTGGCTCCAGAAGATGGAGGAATTGAGCCAGAGCCAGAGATGAATAACAGACAGGTCTGTTCACCGACTGCATTTGTATCAACAGCTTTCTTTTTTGTGTCTGGAGACCTACAATGCCTGTTTCCAAAAGTTTTGGTACACTAACGTCAGTTTCCAAGGGCAAATTCAACCATCTCCCCCCCCCCCCCTCATCCTTTGAACAATGTTGGTTTACTACAAAACGACGTAGGGGATTAGGAAGAACGCATTTTTCTGCGACTTCTGCGATAATATTCTAAATTTTCAGCATCATTTTGGGGGAAAGAGGGTGCAAGAATAGGAGTACTCGGGAAATAAATTGAAAATAATAAAAACACAACAAAATTGCTTGATGTTCCAAATACTTTTGACAATCAATGTAGGGCTCCCCTTAGTCTATTTTTATATTGATTCTAAGCGTGAAAATATACGCAATGTGAAGGGAATTCAGAGTTGCGTGACTTTGGAGAGATATTTCCCTCTCTAATTGCTCCTTGTATTGAACTTTTCTCTCCCAACTCAAACTCCCTTTTGCAGTATTAATTCATTTAATATAGACTGGGAAATTATGCACCATTTTGTATCTGATTAAAGGTGCCAAGACAAACACGTTTTTCAAAAGGAGAAGAATTTTGCCTTTGTTTTGCTCGAAACGCAAATCATGCGGATTAACAGCGCTTCTCTTGATAATACACAATTCGTAGTTAAATGTATCGTACATGCTAAGAGTTAAACTGAAATGTTTATGAAAAATAAGGTTTATTTAGATGAAAAGAGATTGAGAACGTAGAATACCAAAATCAGCCAGGTATTGCTTTGACCTTTTCGAAAGGAAGCTGTCCTGTTAGCCAAATTTTTTGACCAAAATCTGTTTTTTCGCAAAACATCGAAAACTATTTTTATGGCTTAGGCTTACGATTCAGTTCTCAGCCCAGAATGTTTGCTGTTTTTTTGCCACTCTGTCTAGCTTTTGAAAATTTCCTATTTTTAAATTCAGCTGTGCCTTTTCATAACATAGAATTTTATTTATTTGGAACTGGACTGCATTAACTTCTTTTTTATAGCAATATTATTTCATATTAACTACAACACCTCTTTATTTCGTTCATATTCATTTTTCAATTTTTAGATCCTTAAAAACTACTGGGGACGCTGGGGGAAATGGAGTAAATACCAGCCTCTTGATCACATAAGGTTAGTGAAACTGAGGTTTTTAAACCTAAAATTGTTATATAAAGCATTCGAATTTCGTTTAAGTAGAACAGTTTCTGCTAGCAGCGCACAGAGACGAGGTTTCTACAGAGCTTAGAATTAAAAAGCTTCGAAAATCTTTCACCTGCGGCACTCAGAGCCATTACACGGGCATAGCCCTGTTGTTGGGCTATCTCAAATTGACTTTCGTTCTATCATGAAAAATGTCACGTTTGACTTGCTGCCTTTACATTTCACCAACTAGCAAAGCTCTACGAACGTGCAATTATATAGTTAGGATTAAAACAGCTAACAATGTCCTAATATAAAATAATTTCCATGTCAAAATATCAATGACATATAGATATAATTTGGTCATCAAATTTTATTTTAATGAAAAATTGTTATTTTCCTATATTCCATAGCATTTGTTTTTCTTTAACGCATATGAAATAGTTTATATACCTTGAAAGTATAATCACTTTGAACGATCTAATCGTGGTTCCCAGATAGGACTTTTGCTTCTTAAATATTTATTCATTAACTCATTACTTTGTCAGATTCTACTTTGGGGAGAAGATTGGTTTATATTTTGCATGGTTGGGTAAGTTTCCCTGCTCAACGTGATACTGCAAATTTTCAAATTCTTACTGCAAAAGTATTTAAGCTTTAGAGCATTCACAGATTTAATAAATCAAATTATTAAAAATGAATTCGAGAAGATCATTTCTGTGGGAAAAATTTTGAATATCTCTAGTAATAACTTAATTTTTAAGCCGTTATCCTTCCTCTTCGATACCTTATACGTATGATGGAACAATAACTAATTCTTTATTAGAATGCCTCGAAATGTCTGACTGTCACTCTCTTTTAGGCCAGTATACTGCATGGCTGATTCTTCCTTCATTTGTTGGTTTGCTTGTTTTCATCTATGGAGTTTTAACTATTAATTCATTGGATAACAAAGATGCGTAAGTCTGTTGAAAACTTTTTGATTGGCAGCAAATTGTCATGTTTATCAATAAATTCATATTCGTCGTCTTACTTGTCTTGTTGACATCATCATTTTAGTCATCATTCGCAAACATTATCATTGTTTTCATTGTCATAATTATTGCAGTCATTTTAATCTTCTTTATTCTATCTTTGCCTTTTTTATAATTGTTGCCTATTAACATTTATTGACCTTCTTGTTTCCATTATCACTGTCGTCATCATTTGTCAACATAAGTTGTCTGTGTCCCTATGATGAAAGAATTCACCAATATATGCAGCAGGGGAAGTGAAAGTAGAACCCGAGTACTCTGGTTGATAATTTGTTGCGATGCACTATAATTTTTGCTTTCTGACCTGATAGGATTGACATTTGCAAAGCGAAAAAAGGAGAGTACAGAATGTGTCCTCGATGCGATGAAAAGTTCGGCTGCAAATATTGGGATTTGAAAGAAAGTTGCAATCTAGTTAAGGTATTAATTTAAAAAAGTATTTGTATTTTTCAAAAAAATACCTCCATCTTAAAAAGATATTTAAATATTTAAATATTAAAAAATTAAAAAGAAATATTTAATAATTTGAAGAATTTTTTTGCAGGTTTCCTATTTGTTCGATAATGCAGCGACTGTCTTTTTTGCCATATTCGTCTCATTCTGGGGTAAGAGGCAATTTTTCAGTAAAAATTGCTCTATCTTTGGATATTACTATTTCCATTGATAAAAAGAAGGAGAATTGTAGAGAGAAATTGCTTTTTGAGTTAAGCAAATCCTTGTGAATTATTTCTTTAAGAAACATGATCGTGTAAGATATTTTAGGAGAAAATATGTAGACGAGCCCGAGTAAAGTATATAAAAGCACAAGAGTTTTTTTAGAAATTGGATTCAGCCTCACGCCTTATAGAACTGATTTTTGTCTCGATTTATGATTTAAGACTTGGTTTCAGACTGACTCCAGTAGTCTTTTTATTGTTCTCTATAATTGGCAGCCTTTTTTCCCGGGGTGTCGTTTCGGTATTTATGTATAGCAATATTTTTTTATGCACTGTATCTTTTAATTATTGCTATAAATTTATTAATGTAGTGTATAAAAACATATGTGATAAGAATTTCTTATATGGAATCCTGAATCTTTTCCAGCGGTTTTCTTCTTGGAATTCTGGAAACGGAAGGAGATAACATTAGCCTATCACTGGGACTGCCTAGGTTTCGAGTCTGAGGAGGAGAGACCACGCCCCACTTTTGCTGCACTTGCACCTACGGTCGAAAGAAACCCTATCACTGGAATAATGGAGCCCCACTTCCCAGAAGACAAGAGAAAACGTCGCTTGTTCTCTGGAATTATTGTCATCGTCACCATGGTAATATATCTATTTAAGATCATCACAAATAAAGGGGAAATTTGATTTTCTTCAAACTTTAGGCTGAGCATTTTGTACATTTCGGTTTGTCGTTATCAAGTCAAAGTGACTGCAAGAAGTTTCATTTTTCATGTACACAGTCTAAAAAAGTACCTTTGGCAATGTCATTTGAAGTGGACAGGCATGGCTACCCATTAACCTTTGCAAATGACAATACAGTAGCCACAATTGGATAGTGCCGTGGTGCCAAATAAACTATGAATCACAATTTTGAAACTAGAGCAAAATGCGCTTGTTGTGTTTACAGCCCATTCTTTAACTGTCGCAAAAGATAAACAAGAACTCGATTTAATATTTCTTATATTTCTATGTACACTAAACACGACAATTGTAGTGTACTTACTTGCCCAATTTCCTACTTCAGACTCAGAATATCCTAACAGAATTTTCCCATTGCATCAGCTATTCATTATCTAGGTATGTTTTAAGCAAATACCATTTCATGTGCACTTCTCTTTTTCTAAATGATTTTTCTTCTAGGTTTCTCTCGTGCTTATATTCATGATCGGAGTCATTGTCTACAAGCTTCTTGTATACAGACCCCTAGCCAAGAGTTCTCTGTCAGCTTCCCGTGCGCTTCAGATTGCAAATATATCAGGAGCCTTCTGTAACCTACTGTGTATCCTGATTTTATCTCGTGTAAGTATTTTTACATTGATTAATACTTGTTTCTCTTGATAACGTTTTCATTATTGCCAGAGTTTTACCTGAACATTTATGTAGAGATTTTTGGATATAGAAAGCGAGGGTAGAGAAAATAAAGATGGTAGGGAGAGTATATCAAGTAGGGTAGGGTAGAGCAGATTAGATAAGTTTAAAGTAGAAGGTTGATACCAGAGAGTAGAAAGTAGATGGAAAAGAGTAGAGGTTAGAAAGAAGAGAGTAGGGGGTAAAAGGAAGAGATAAGAGGGGAGAGAGTATAGTATATTGGATAGTGAGTAAAGAGAAGAGCATGAGAGATGAAGATGTCTGCTATTGATTGTTGTGTGAGATAAACTTAAGGTTACTTTTGGCAAAAAAGATAGCCCACAAATCGTCAATGGCGGTATGGCGGCTTTTCAAATGCGAAAGCTCGTTTGATTGATGTGTTTATAAGCTGAAGTAGTGCAGACAGTCTTTGCTATTGTTTTTTGCTGGTTTCGACTCTATTCTAGGATTCCTTATTTTCTTTTCTTTATTCAAACTCTTTGATGGTTGATTTTTGATAGTAATTCAATTATTTTTCATAATAAGCTTCATGCTTGCACTCTCTGCAGGTTTATGAGAAAGTTGCGTTGGCTTTAACTCACTGGGGTAAGTCTAGTAAAATCTGATCATATTTAAGTACTTAATGCTACAGTTTATAACGAACCCTTGTCAAAGGCCTTGACCTCAGACACTGTACATGATGTGATGGTTTCCCCTATAATAATATTTTGATATCGTCGCATTACTTAAGAAAACTAATAATTTACACGACTTTATGTACAATAGAAAATACTCTTTTTAGCACAAACCTCTTTTCTTTTGTTTGTCAATATATCCTATTCGTACAAAAATTTGTCGAATTATATTTTCGGGCGTTTTGCTCTATCTTTGGACAAAAATTTCCGGACTAAATTTTATTCTTTTTGTTAAAACTTTTCATTGGAACATTTGCAGTTTAATTTTACTGATAAGGAACTATGCTGTTTCTTGAACAAACCCTTTACATACTTTGTGTTATGCTATCTTTAGCTCGCAGACAGACACAGCAAAGATATCATATGATGATTATCAAATGATTCAGTGAAGTTGTGCGTGTTGTACGTCGAAAATGAAAAAAATTACAATAAAATAACGACTTTGTACAAGAAATGAATAAAGATATCGACAAACTCAAAAGACAATAAACTCTAATGATAAACTACGCGTTTATCCACTGATCAGTTGTTATATCTAAGGATTAGAGTCTTGGTCCAAATAATTAGACAGCCCCTGGATATCTACCTGATCTAGAGCTACTTTATGTAAAATCACGTTGGTTATATAGTAAAACAATATCTTTCGAAATATTTTTCTGAAAATTTATATAATGCTAGAAGAATCTGCCAATTTTGTTTGTGATTTTGGAGTAATTCCAAGATACCTTGGCCCAAAATTATCATGAGCATTTTTTGCAAGTCTTGCCCATCCATTCCAAAAATGAGAGAGATTGATTTTAAAAAAACGCCATTTTCCTGTGCTAGCTTCTTAAGAAGCTTTTATAACTTGAGAAGCTTTTATAACTTGAAAAGTAGTGATTTTGTTTTATTAACCTATTTTAATGAAAAACCTTTAATCTAAGCTATATTCAATCTTATCCTGGGCGCTAGAGCCTTTAGAATAATAATCCCACCCCACCCCTGTGTTCCTTTTCTTTGTTGAGGGAGACTCTGGACCCAGGGTAACAAAAGCACAAATTATCTTTTTCATTTCCTGGTGCTTTTCACCTCACTTTTGACTAAGACTTTCGTGGTGACAAATTTGGCCAAACTGATTATTTTTCGCTCGATATGCACCTCTACTTGTCCGATGAAGAATTTACCACGAAATTAATTTCCTTTACTCGAAGACGTTTAAGAATGCTGTCAATAAACTGCAATTTTAGGTTTTTTGCAATGCAGAATTCTGTTACAAACTGTTCCCTTCCTCATTTCAGAGATGCATCGAACGCAAACCGAATATGAAGATAACCTGACGTTCAAAGTTTTCGTCTTCCAGTTTGTAAACTTCTATGGCTCAATTTTCTACATTGCATTCTTCAAAGGAAAGTAAGTGAAATTATTAAATATATTTTCCTGTAATAACACAATGTACTTATTTATGCTTTGTCATGAAATACTCCAAAGATTTCAATAGCTTTGAACGTCTACTTGTATTCTGTTAGAGTTTTACGTTATCTGCTTTCGTAAAGGGTGTATTTTTATGAATTTTTTTTGTAATGACTGTGTATTATGGTAAATTTTTAACATTGATCAAATTATGATGGATCGAACAATGCTGATATAAAAGCTACTTCTGCATTTTCTCACAGCAGCAGGCAACGTAAACCGCTGTTTTTCATTATTTTTCCAATAGTAAAATTGAAAGGTTTATGTTTGACTTTTATTTTGATATTGAAAATATGATTCGAAAATACGAGTAATTTCCAGCTGGTACTTGGACACGTGGCAATATGAAGCTGCTGTTTACGCTTATTTAATTATAACCATTTTTCATTTTGTAGGCTTATTGGGTATCCTGGAAATTACAAGAAGCTGATGGGTTTAAGGCAGGAAGAGGTAGGCAGGGTCATAAAATCACCGTGCAACCAACATCTTAAATTAGTATTCAATTCCAAACTCTAAATGATTTCAACGCATGTAAGAAAATAATCTATTAACGAATTGTATTTATTGTTTATTTCCTTTTTTGCTAACTTTTGTAAAGGGTGTTTTTTAACCTAATAACTAGTGAAAAGTTGACCCCACCCCAATGCAATTCATTTAGTTTAGACAGTAGACTATTGTCCCTTTTATCTCAGGACATAAGCGCAACATCCGCAGATAAAGTCCTATTCAAATTTTAACAATGAAAATGATTAATGCTACATGCATAGAAGACTCAACAAAATTAGAAGTTGAAGACTTTTATTCAGTAAGGTCTAAAACTGGGTTCAATCTAAATTTTCGTGAAAACTGCCTAGCTAAATTCTAGCTTGTTTTGGTGAGGTTTATAGCCAAATAGTTAGAAGCAAATATCGAGCATAACCAATCTTGCTTCTTTGTCTTTGGTGTCAATTATATGATAATCATAATTTTTTTCCTTTTAAGTACAGTATAAACCTCACTATTTCAACATAAACTTTGGCTTTCTGGCTTTCTTTTACGTCCTGTTGTCGCTTTTTGGCTTTCTGTTACGTCCTCTTGTCATCATGTTGTCATTTCTTTTCTCGAAGTGTGGACCTGGTGGATGCCTCATTGAACTTGCCCAGCAACTTGTCATCATCATGGTTGGCAAACAGCTGATTGGAAATATCCAAGAGATAGCTATTCCGTAAGATATTTTCAATAAGTGTTTCTTCCAATTTGTATGTTTATCATTCAAATAAAGAAGGATAACTGTTTGTTGAATCAGTTTATGCACGCCTTCTACTTAAATTGGGAATATTTTGACAATTTTAAAAATTCAAATATTTTTTGCAGTTTGATTAAACAAAAGCTACAGAAAAGAAAGCGAGGAAAGTCAGATGTGGACAAGCCTAGATGGGAAGATGACTATGAGCTGGCTGAAAATGAAGGTCTTTTTGCAGAATATTTAGAAATGGGTATGTCCAGACTGATATTGTTAATCAGCGAGCTAAGATTTTAAAGGGGTGGCGCCAGAAATTCAAAAAGGGAGCTCACCCATCCCACTAGAGCTAGACAACCAACCAGAGTTCCTCTAGTTTAGATCAAACCAATTCGTTTTATCAAAAAATCTAGCATATAAAATCCTGATCAACTATTTGTCTCACATTCTAGTAATCCAGTTTGGTTTCATTACAATCTTTGTGGCTGCATTCCCTTTGGCTCCATTTTTCGCTTTGGCCAACAACATCTTCGAAATTCGCATCGACAGCAATAAACTGGTTTGCGAAACTAGAAGGCCGATTGCAGAAAGAGCTCAGGATCTTGGAGTTTGGTTCAATATTCTCGAGGCCGTTGCGAAAATTGCCGTTATTAGTAATGTAAGCAACACATATTTGATTGAGAACCAACTCATTTAAAAATTTTGAAATTTAGTTTTGCATCAGTTTCCCAGCATTAATTCAAGATGGCAAGAAATTTTCGGTGAGGGGGCAAGGCAAACAGGTTTCCACAAAATATTGTGGCTAGTGATTCTGTGAGCAAGTCAAAAATCTAGCTATTAATCAAACTCTATCCAAGCTTTCAGCTGTTTGGAAGCACTTTTGAAATTTTTACCACCGATGTTTTACTCGCGAAGAATATAAATAAATTGAATGCAATGTCAACATTGGTCCTAGTTTACAAGCAAAGACAGAAGTGAGAAATTTTACAACTGAGCTTAGTGACACGTTTTGCCTCTCTGTAGCTACGCCACTGGTGATTCAATGTTTCAGAAGTTTAAGATCTGTTAGTGTTTCAATGTTCCCGCGAATTTTCAACATAAAAACTATTAGCAATGACGTAAATACAAATTCGATCATTCCAATTTTTGGATTTTTACTTTTTATTGTAACTAGCATCGAAGATTTCGAGGCAATAATTCTCCATGTTATTTATATTAATTCTTTTTGTGCCATAGGCCTTCCTGATTGCTTTTACCTCGAATTTTCTCCCAAAATTACTCTATCGCTACAAAATTTCTAAAGATGGATCATTGGAAGGCTATCTCAACTACAGTTTGGCTTTATCTCCCAAAAATGCTACTTTGCTTCCGTGCAGGTAACATTGCTTGATAATTTCATATTCAGAATACATATTTTATTGCTGTTAACTAAGTTTTTTTATTTTAAGGCAGGGTGTTTCGTCAGCCAAATTTATGCCTTAAGCTATCCAATATTTACTTTCTAAACAAATATTGTTATCAGACCATTCAGTCAAAACAAATTGTCGATTCTCAGAAAAAAATTTTCTAAATTTCTTAAGCTTTTAATCATTTAAAAATTGTGTTGTTTCTATTTATTTTCATGAAGTTTATTCATTTTTATGAGACAATTCAAGAGTACAAATAAGAATATAGAGCAAAGGGCATTTTTATTTCTTGGAAAGCTTGATCATAAAGTAGATAATCAGCACGGCGACCAAGAGGGATATACTTTTGAAATTTATCCAACTGATGACTAATCCGTTGTCAGTCGATAAATTTACAAATCGGTGGGTTAGTTATGATCAGTTTGGTATAATCAGTAGACAAAAGTCGTTTAAACATTATCAGTTAGACAACAATTACGTTTTGACTCTATCTGGAGTCATCTTCAGTAAAGTCTGTAAAAAGCAACAATTTTACTTTAAATAGGAAAGGATTAAACAACGAGGATCGTAAATCATGTGACCTAGGAGCATTTTCATAGTAATGTCAGATTTTTAAAAAGTAAAAAGTAAAAAGAAAGTAAAAAGAAGAAAAAGAAATAAAAGTTGAGTTTTGTTTTGATACATCTGACCGAAAGCCCAGATAGAGCAATTAAAAGCAACAATTGCAAATATGTTTTTTGTAATAATGTTACTAGCTCGTGTAATAATTTCAGCTTTTTGTGCATATTTGCTTGTTGTCTCTAACGGCACGAAGTTATGGTCGTCCGGTTTCTTTCGTTATTTCATCTTAAATTTGGTACTCCTTTCAAACTTAAAATTTTGTGTTTAGCGCTTAATTTCAAAAGAAAGTTAATGCAGCAGAGGCTAGAAGCAATGGCGCCCTTCCATTGATAAAGTTTTGATCATCCTTTAGCAACCATTAGATGAGTTACTGTATCAATCATTTAACACCATACTGTTCTAAAGCTTCACGCTACACTTGATACTGAAGCAGCAAAAGATCACATGCAATCCGATTGTGCTTATAAATGGCTGCTCTAGCATCTAGGCTATAGCTTTTAATCTACTTTTCTACAGGTTGTTATCAAAAACTGGGATCAGAAAATGCTTTTTATTTTAAAACAGTACCATTGAAGATCTAGTATTAAATACTGGAAGATTGAAACATTGATATATGCAGCGTGATAAAGTAACTTGTAGGTAATTCTTTTTGTGTAACATCTTCAGAATCCAAAGATTGTGTAACATTTTAAACTTTGTTTAATCTTCTTTAGATACAGAGATTTCCGCCATGATAATGGGCATTTGACAGCGTTTTATTGGCATCTGCTAGCTTTGAAGCTTGGCTTTGTCATCATTTTTGAGGTATGTCTTAGAAACCATATTTCATTTACAGTTTCTTTGATAGAGAAGCTTCCATCCTTTATGCATTCCTCCTCTTTATGACAACTGACAACTGGGCCTTAGATATATGAAAAAACAGAGTACAAAAACGTGATACTGCAATTGCGGCAATTAAGCTAAGTGCGCCGTTCAATAGGACAAAGTATATCCGCGTTTTTTCCGGCAACTTTGAAACAACAATCTTGCAGATTTATATGCGCTGCATTGTCCATGCTACTTTAATAAGCAAAACAATATTGTTCGTAGATTTTGTCTTCTGATTTTAAGAAACTTTCATCCGCAACAGAACCCTCTTCGCACGACTTCTTTCCCGCACGTAAACGCCGTCATATTACAGAAAGCATGTTTTAATGTACCTCTTTGTAGCAGTTTTGAACCTGATATCAAAAACACCCTTTTTTGCTTTTGAACTAATATTACGAAAGCAAATGGATTTATCTCTTATTTCTGTCTTGTAATTAGTTTGTTTTCAGTTTTATACCATTTCAATTGCAAATCATGATTTTCCATGACCCCTGGAAAACCAGCTTGTGCTGACGGGGTTGCCATCATAACCTTGCTCAAAAAGTATGAAATGAAAGAAGCCAATTCAAGGGGTCGATTTAAGGGTAAACGAATGCTAGAATGGCCTGATTTTAATGGCCCTCAAAGGATAAATACATAGGTGGAATTAAAGCTTCTTTGTTTTCTTGCTTACAAGATTGGTAAAGAAGGGGATGGTGTAGGTGAGTTGGGATGGGATTTGAAATGGGATTTGAGACCTGGTAACCATGTTTGTAGAGAACGACAGACAATATAACTGATCGCGTGTTCGAATTCCGCCCTGGTCTTGTAACTTGCTCGTATTGCTTCTCGGAGAAAATTGCAGAAGAATGTGAAAACTACAGCTGTACCAAACAAGCAGCCGTTCTTAATGACTGTTTTCTGGAATCTAAAGCCAGATATACCTGTTCAATACTAGTAAAACAATTAAGCAATATTCCCAGGATGCTCTTGATTACAGAAGAAAGACTGTACAATATACGTGACGTGGACAGCTTGTAAAAGTATAGTTCTATTGTTCTTCAAGGAAGAAGGCATTTGATAGTTAATGAAAGACGAGGAAATTTTTTAAAAATGGAGCTATAATATCTAGATATTTCTTAGCATCATTTATATCACATCGAAATACCCCAATATTGCAGGGATGTGCTATCCGCAGTACGTATTATTGGTCCTCGTAACATAAATGCCTGCAATTGTTTGTTTCCCTTCCTTGTAAAACATCGATGTTTTAAAATTTTTATAACAATTAATTAGAAATTCTAGCTTCCTCTTTTATCATTCTCCAAAAAGGGAAATTGGTCTCAATTCTTCTGGATTTTGGAAAATATCATCGTGTGATATAAACTCTCCTTGATAGAGAGTTAAAGATGAATCGGAATTGCTTCATAGTTAGGAGACATTGGGAAGTAATTTCGTACTTAAAGTCAATTTGAAGAAACTTTGATTTCATGGAAGGCCTCTCTGTGAGATTAAGAGAATGAAAGGATTTCTTATCTTTTAGCATTTCGTATTTGCAACACACATACTGATCGACTTCTTGGTACCAGATATCCCAGAAAGCCTTGACATCGCAATCAAACGAGAAGCCTACCTTGCTAAACGAGCCATGTCTGGTGGCCATGCCCTCGCTGAAACAGAGGATGAACTCGATGATAAAAGCATAGAGGGAAAGTTATAGTATTAAATGCATTGCACGTGTATGTGAGTTCTCAGAAGCTACAATCTCGACTTTTTTTCTACAGAATTGATGTCAAATCCCCTTTTCTGTCATCTCGGCGTTTTCCTGCTCTCGCGACATGAATGCACTATTTCTTAAGAAGCATTACAAAGACGTAGTTTAAGATTTTTGTAATGATTATCTCATTGGATAGCATTCTAGTCCCTGGACCTTACTTCTAAATTTTTGTGTCATTGTAACAAGAAAGTAATATAAAATAGTAAATTTCTTATTGATGCATATTTCTTTCAAGTCAAAGTATCAATTATATATTTTTTTCTACATTCAGTTTTCTATATTTTTGACTGCAGCTAGAAATAGAACCAATGCTGATTAGGACTGAGTTTCCTGTTTCTTTGCCCCTTCATATTTCTAAACCCTCTTATTTCTTTTTTAACTCTTATCACCCTTTCCAATCTTTAAGGATCTTCATGTACACATAATATTTGATTCTTTACAAGAGTAAAACCTCCCAGCTTATAGTTAAGGACCAATTTTCTTAATGCATCCAAATTGCCCATAACCTGATATACAGGCCATTGTGCATCTAAATGGATCAATAATATAAACTTGATTGCACTCAAATTGGACGTAGAAATTGTTTTAATTGACACACAAATCTGGAGAAGTACGACGTGAAAACAGGCGAAATTAGTTTATACTTAAAGAAAAAACTTTGCCGGAATTCGAGTAGAAGTTTTGGAATGTGTAAAAATTTATTCGCTAGACTTTTCAGTGACAATGACTTGTATTTATAATACAGTTTTGAAAAGTTCATCATGTTAACTGCAAGTGAGTAATAAATCAGAGATGTTCAAGCCTATATTGCACTTGATTGTTGCTGATCAATTTTATGATAGCAGCAAAGACCTTTCGTTGGGGGGGGGGCATCCCTGACAATTAAGTGTAACAACAACCATATTTTACAAACTAAAAATATTTTACTTATGCTACTTGCGTTTTTTGGGGGACAAGGTCCTTTGATATCAGGAAAGAAGCATGTTACAGATTAACATCAACCAAGAGAGAAAGACGTTTACCAGGAAAAAGCTAGCCCATACTTTGGTATACAATTCCCATTCTGCCGATGTTGAGCGGTGAATCTCGGCATAATACAACGTAAAGTCACGTTCAAGGATTTGCCTCTTAAGAACAACAAATAGATACTTATAGGCCGACAAGAAAATGCCGGTTAAGAAAATGTTATGTATGTTCCAAGGCCAACATTTGTCGATTTATCAGTGGGAAAGATCGTCGCCAAAGGGATACCCCAAGAGCAGAATAACAAGAATGGTCTTATTAAGTGTTTTACACATTCACGCGATAAAGATTCACAGGATGTTAAAAATGGATATGTTTTTTAGTAATAAATGTTTTTTAACGAGTACGTATATCTAGCAAAAAGAATTGTGATAAGTATTTTACCATTTCAATGTGGTTTATCATTTTTTTTTGTGACTGTTATAATAACAATATTAACATTTTATCAGTGCACAAATTGATTATCACTGCATGTTAAATAAGGCCCTGAACATAAATATTTAAATCATGAATTAAATCAATTGTCCTCCATAGAAACGAAAGCTATATGCTGTTTAAATTTCGTCCTTTTCCGCAGAAATTGCGCAATGTTTTTACACCTGATAAAAACAAAGATTTAGCATCGACGAATTAAATATGAAAATGGATCCTGTCCTATAAAAACATCGCTGGGGTAGTTTTGGATCCAAATGGGATGCAGCTAGAAAAAATAGTTATTATGTCAGGTTTTTGTGTGATATAAGGACCCATATTCCGTGCCAAATTGTCCATGTAAGAAGTAGGCTCTCCTGTATTGATGGGGTAACTAATACACTCATTTTTTTTATAAGAAACAAAGGTCGATGTTGAGTACTCCAGTTTCTTAATGTTCTGGAAATTTCAATACTCACTGTTTCTTAAGAGTTTCTTAATTATGATGTCATGAATGATGTTATGAAATCTTTGTGACCTTTTTTAACACGTCAAGAGATTCCCTTCCGTTCCGATGCTGTATTTGGATGTGGGAAGTATATTTTTATCCCTTGTATCTTAAGTTCTAGGCCAACAGGACAATCATGTTCTTAGATTTTACAAAATTTCGTTGTTCTCAGTTTTATCACGATTTAATAGTTTCTTATTTTGTTTGCTTCGAGTGCTGAAGTTTCTTAATTTTTTCTGACTGTCCAGTACTCGTTTCTTAAAGCCAGTTCCTTATAAAAAAAATGAGTGTATTATTTTCCCCATAATTCGTTGTATTTGCATTTTCTGGCGAAAATGTATTGTTTCAGATGCTTCAACCGTTGGTTGAAATGCAAATTTTTTTAATATGATAGGAAATACCCCCTAAAGATGGTACTTCCAGCTATTAATACCTTTTCAAGTTACCACCCACACCCTTTCCCTGAAAAATGAATCATCGCGATTTGCAAGCTGGTGTGAGGATTTGCCAATTTTTTACACTTACCTCCTCGACAACAGTTGTTTTGATAACTTTATCAGCTTTCCGTTTGTGTCCGTTCATTCTCCTTTTGATAAGAAAAAATAAACACGTTCTTTACATTCTCTCAGCAAGAAATCTGTCGCTATGGAAATTACTTGGCCTTGACTATCGGGCGTTGATGAGTAGAATCTTACAAACGCTAAATACGATCGCTTAGCGTTATGCTAATTTACAATATAATGGGAGACACTTGAGCAGGTGCATCAAATGCTACAAATAAACAGCTCATCGATGATTGGCTAAACCCCGCGAACTTCCCCTTTTGATTGGTTAACAGCTCACTCTATTATTTCTACGCGTATTTGATTGGCTGATTGGTAGGCCAGCGAAGCCCTTGCAAATATGTGTATGTTGGGCAGGTAGCTTTGATCGGTGGAAAAACACTTCAAAATTATTTCAAAATATTGTCTTTCTAGTGAAACCAATATATAATACCAATGAATGTAAGATACAAATAGCACTTTGATGAGCGAAATTGCTTAAAGGAATGGCAGATGATAAAATCCCGCTTGGCCAAGCAGAAGCAATGGTGAGTTCATTTATTGTCCTGAAAACAAATTTGACTCCTGTTCAGAATGAAAGAAAAATTTAGTAAATTATTTGAGTCTGTTTTATTAAATGATTTGACAGTAAATAGATCTTGCTCGCAAGCACCATATGATATCATGCCGAATAAGTGGTTTGTCGATTGGCTACTTGCTAGGCCTGCGTCGACCTGTTACATTCATATCTTGAGTGGTTGTAGGGTTATTGAGATATCCTGCATACCTTACCTCGCTCGATTTTCTACTGTAAACCCATGATAACATGGAACTAGACAAAGATAATTTAATGTCAAGCGCAGAAAAAATTCCATTTTGTGGAGTATATGTAAGGCGGGCCAATGGAAAAGTGTTCCTGCCCTTATTTCTTTTCAATCGCTCGTTTCTTAAATGTTTGGTTTATGGCTAGTGTTACAGTTTGTTTGAGAAATATAAGAATTTAAACAGCCCAATCTAGTAGAAAGGAGTTATTGTGTTATAATTATGTAATTTCATACATATTATAACGACCTTTATAGAATTATCAGAGTATTGTTGAAACAGTTTCTTTTGTAAACAATGATTTTCAAGTCAAGGCTCGGTCGCTTTATTTTCATGATATGATGCCAGTATTTCTTACCTTTCTGTAAACGTAACCTCTTGACATTTTAATCAGTAAGCTGGCTGTCGTTTTGGATCCAAAAATAAGATTCAAGTGCTCATGTCTATAAGCTGTGCAAACAAGCTCCTATTTGTATAGATTACCAAAATATTTGTTTGGAACACTGATCTTAGTCAAAATAATCATAAACAGTGTGGATAACAACATTGACAACTTTTTAAAATTTTGATGATCACCCAGGTACATAAAAAAGTTGCATAAAATGGATTTCCATCATGAAGCAAAATTAGGAATAAAATGATAACAAAGATTTATTGATCTTGCTCATTTTTCTGCATTTAATATTTATATCTACTTTGTCAACAATCTGTAGAACTCTGGTTTTATAAATAAAGCTATTGATTATTGAATTGCCAGGTTTTAAGAACACATTAGAATATTTTGCTATGAAAAAGCAACAAGATGTAACGTTTTAGATGTTGTTCTAAGAAGTTAACCTTTACTAAAAGTTAAAAAGCTGATTATTTGGCTGGTTATGGGTAAAAATTTCTGGATTGACATATTTAGAGTGATACATAGAAGGCAATGTCTTGTATTGCCAGACCTGACCATTGTGGCTATTTGCATATTCCCACCCTTATAAGGTTTCAAGAAGATTTGCTACCCATAATAGCATTAGAATGTTTAATAATCTAAAAATCTGTTGTACAATGAGAGTTTCCACATTATTGAATATATAAATTACTTATTATGGTATGGTTTATGGAAGACTTTTCTCTAGTTTGCGAGCTTTGATTAAGGTTGAGTGATTAGGTATTCATTTTTAATGACCCAAATCATCATTCAGGCATTTTGATTTCTTTCTGAATATTGAAATTTGTTTTTAGATAATAGGCTCAAAAATTTTCAAGCTCAAATGTGTTTTAACAACCATGAAAAATATATTCCATTAACTCAACACAAGTCAAAATTCAAACTTTATTTGCCAATTTCATTTTCGGCTCTGAATTCATAAGATGGTCACAAACTGATGTTGTCAGAAATGATTGTCATTTTAAGCTGGGAAAGTATTTGGTTTCATTCAATGTTTCATTTAATTATGATGGAATATTTTCTAATTGCCTCAAAGGCTAGAAAAAACATGATAAATGGTTGACTCAATAAATCAGAAATGTGATCAAGAAAAACTATACTCCAGTGATAAATTGTAAAGTCACAAGGTACCAAATTCTTACTGCGTTGATACCTTTTGAATTCAATAATTTGCAAAGATTTTGTGCAGTATGTTGGGCTCTTATACACAGCAGCTAGAAATCTTAGCTCTCTATCAGCTAGATTTGTCCATGTTATGAAATTCAATTACAACTAGAAGTGGCTACTGATTTACAAAGCAGCTCCTTAAGGAAACAAGAAAATTAAAAGAAACTTGAGGCAAATGATGTTTCGTCAACTTAACTTTTAATCATTAGATATTTTTCTTTTAGTTAGAGCTGATTTGAATGGTGTTGTAAACTTTCTTGATAAGATTTTGGACAAGCAAAATAATAATGTTTTTGGCAGGTTTCAGAAAGTAAACATTGCAATCACACTGCTTTTGCTGATGATTGATACCATGTTTCAGTCAAAGAATGTTTATCTTATTGATATAATAAATTTTATATATTTTACCATGCTTGGCTAAAATTATGTTACAGTTATTACTATTGATTTTTTAAAGATAGATAGTTGTATCTTTGTTTAGTTGCCTTTGTATAATCCAAAATGCTGAAGGTTTTAAGAACTGTAAAAATTCAAGGCTTCTGATGAGGGGGTAATTTGAAAAGTAATATATGTCCCACAATGTCCTTCATGACACCCTATAGTGCCACCCTTTCAAATAATGGCAGCTTTAGGGTAAATCCCTATTTTAATGATAAAGAGTAAAATTTTCCATTTTTTATCTTATCACAAAAAGCTGTCAATATATCAGTACTGAATATTGGCAAGCCCTGAATATTGGCAACTATGATACAAGGGGGTTCTTAAGCCCCATAAACTTCGGTTAGTTATCAAGTTTAACTACCAATGAAGAAAACAGTTTTGGTAACACAAGAGGCTACCTCGCCCTACTTTTTTGTGTTTGGATGCCCAGTACAGAATCAATTGAGAAACAAGTAATATCAATGTAAGCGTTAATTTTTGAATTGGTCAAGATAATCAATTTTTGGGAGATTAAATTCCTTGTTTGGGTGTGCTTCAATCAGTTATGCAAAAAGAGCTTTTATCATATCAAAAAGAATTTTTAAACCTTTAACAAAGAGCTTCCTGAGATGTCTGTCCCATGCTAAGTTTTGTACAATGAAAGACATTTAGGAATTCCAGGATCCCTGGGTAGGATTTAGCAACGCAGGTGCTAAAGTTGTTTACACCTACAAAATGATAAAGCTACTCAGTTGAATGAGTTTTAAAGAAGAAATTATTTTTTATTATTAGTAATGCTTTGCATGAGTAGACAGTACATAAAATTTTTTAGAATATCAAAGTTAACAAAAGTTATCATGAGATCACAAGATCTCGAAGCTTCTGTCACCCACTGTCACCTTTATCCTGGTTCAGATGATATTGCCTGATTGGAAGATTAGAATATTTGTTTGTCAACTGTAGTTGATATTAATTAGATAAACCTTGCAATGATTCTTGAACATATCCAAATAGCGGGTAGCAAAACTTATTAAAATTTCAATGTCAAATAGTTTCACATCAACTCCCAGCGAGCAGCTATTGTGGTTTTTGTTTTCAGGGAATAGATGGACAGACTTGACTAAGGTTTTTTAAGCGTTCATAATTAATTTTTTTTTAAATGGCGTTGTTAGCAAAGGCGTTAGCCTGAAATTTTGTTTTATCTTGTATATCGCAACTTTTAAGACCCTTTTTTAACCGACACTCCTCAGATAAAATCGTCATAATAAGGATCAAAAATGGGAAGTTAGAAAGCTAGCGGTTTTCATGTAACGTATTTCGACGTATTTCGCATATATTAAGATTACTTCGTTATATGAAAACCGACCAAATTATATGAAAACCACCTTAGTACAAAATCCTTATAGAACGTAATTCATCGTAATTCATCGGAAGAAGTAAAAAAAACTGTTCTACCCTACAAAATACGTTGAATTACGATGAAATGCGCCGAAACACGTTATATGAAAACCAGCCTTAAAGAATGAGGCAGTTAATATTTTCTCATTGTGAAAAGTGGGTTTTAAAATCAGTTTTACGTATGCTTGTAAAACAATATCATTGAAAACTGAAACTGAACTAAAACTGAAAATAGATTTTAATATACTTTGAAGTAAATATCGGACAAGACCAAATTATGATCCTAGGGAAGGCAGAAGTCCGTCCTTCATTGATACTTTTTTGTAGGCCTAAACATTTTTTTAAAGGAGCCGAGGGATGCTGGTTCTTGTTATTAATAAGACGGTAGCACTAGTCGAAATAAAGCTTGTAGATTATCTTAAAAATAAGATAACTGAGATAAAGATGAATAAATCGACAATTGGGGTTATAGTATAGAAGTTCGGTAAAATAATTATCTTAATCAGAAAGTAAATATAAGTCTTGTGGACAGTGGCATGAATAGGGCAGTCGGGGTCCAAAGGGATTTTTCACTTCGGGGCCCCCTATTTTAAGCATTATGCCACTACTTGTGAGTGTGTATATCAATCTATCATTGTTAAAAGGTTCCTGCGGGTAGGCCTTTTCAGGCCTGTTTTTCTATCGTTTTGCTAATGTACAGTAAAATGCAATACATGCAGTCATCTCATAAGATTCTACGCTCCATTTAACTGCCTTTGTTATTTACTGATTTTTGTTTTGGGTGTGGCTCGTATCACGGGGTGTGACCTGTAGTATAGCATGGGGAAGGCACGTATTGCTAGGAAAGGTAAATACATAGTAAAAGCCATCTATATGAAATAATTGTATCTAGGCAATCTAGTCCTGTAGAGTTCCTTGTTCATTTGTGTTTGGTTGGTATGAGAACTGGTGAATGAGTACACATGTTTTACGCTTGACTGGTCATGGGTCGGCAGGCGAACAATTTATTAAAAATGGCGGCATTGAACGAGTATTCTCATGAAGCGAATTTTCTGCTGTTTAGCTCGTGGATCTTATAAGGATTTTATAAACGGTGAGAAAAAATTTATAATTTGCATCAAAATGAGAACATTATTTATTAACTCGTCAGCAAAGTGGCCGGTGATAAGAAAAAAACCACAATATAAACACAATAAAATGTACGTTGTTTGCATATTCTCGCCCAAAGCATTACGAAACTCTTTTTACTTTCGTACTTCTAATATGATAAATTGATGTATAATTCGTGTTTTGTGAGCTGCTTTTTAGGCTAATGTTACTACTCGTCTTTTATTTATAACAGTAAAGAAATTCAATATATCTACAATGTTTTGAATTTTTCCACCTGAACTTTTGCCTTTTACGCAGTTAAATATGGCTTTAAAAGTATTGAAATCAGTGAAGCTTAACAAACTATGAATTTCCTCTTCTGATTTTAATTCAATTTGATTTAGAATTATTGTGCTCACATCTTCACCAATCGGCACAGATAAATATGGCCTAGCGTGGAAACTATAGATTGCTGCAAAGATTTCCTTGAAATAATCTCAGGACTGCCATCTTATGAATAAACTTAAAATTCCACACCTTCGTGAAAATATTTATCATTTCAGTATGAAGTTTTGTTTTAACTTGGTATATCCTGCATGTCAGAAAAAAGGTTTAACTTATCAGATCTATGTTGCCTAGTTACACAAGATTCTGAGTTGCATTAAGCAAGCAAAGACAACCGCCGATAATGAACATAAATATACTAGATTGCGTGCGGTACAATATAATTATATAAAAACGATGAATAGGCCTTAAGCAGTAGCAAGTAAGCCTTGCTGTTGTAAAGTGTACTTATCTTTCTTTCAATTTTTCATCTTAATTCATTTAAGACGGATTCCTTGTAGTACCACAGTAGTACCACAAGTATTATTACCATGGAACCGCAGTAGTACCGCAAGAAGTATTTCAAAACGTTTCTTTGTTAAGAAAGATATTTTGTCTTTATAGCTTTCTCTTGATTAATTTGTTAACAAGCTTCCGAATGCTGTATTACCAAAGACATCATTTTTGACTTAGAAATTTCTTTTTTTCTTAGGAATTGACAAACAGAGGTTACAACACCTTTGGTGATGGAGTGCCTAATGGAAAATACAAGGTTTGTTGCTTTTTTATGCCATACCCTTTTGTGCCATACCCTTTTAGGCCATACCCTTTTAGGCCATACCCTTTTGTGCCATGCCCTTTTGTGCCATACCATTTTATGCCATACCCTTTTGTGCCATACCCTTTTGTGCCATACCCTTTTGTGCCATACCCTTTTGTGCCATACCCTTTTAGGCCATACTCATACTCTTTTATATAAGGCTTTCATATAACCTAAAAATCCTTGCTGAATTATAAGGCAATATGTCGTTGATGAAAGTGACAGGCAATGTGTCGTTTGTAACCACTTGCCTATGAGGTTTGCGGAAAGCTTTATTCTATGGGCTAAACCCACTGGATATCAGCCCCGGCAACTATTTGTTTAGAATTCCCTGACTCTCTACATGGCAGTCAGCAAAAGCTAAATTATAGTTCTGAATTCTATAACATTGAAATTGTCTTTCAATTCTTGCACTGGACTTTCAACGCATCTTACTCTTAAATTGATGCCCAAAGTTCGAAGACAAGCTTAAAATCATTATTAGGACAGCTTTCCAATTCTTGTTTTATCAAGCTGGTTTTCGGCAAATATTTGATATTATACATATTATTCTATGTATTATTTTGCGTTTGTTAAGGCTGGTGCTTAACATATTTTGTATTACCTTGAATCGCCTAACTTTCCCGTGCTAAAGTCGGAGAATAATTATACTAGTTTTAATTGTTATTGACCGTAAAAGAGTCTCCATTTTGTAAGGCTCCATTCGTTTATATTAACAAAGTTATGTTATGAAGCTGTATAAAATTTTCTTGTTTTATTTAATTCTTAAAATTTTTCATGTATTCAAATAAGCCGTGACGTTGCAATAAGCTGATTTGAATTCAGGGACGGACACCTGGGAGGCGTGGTAGACGGTCGCCCCCCAAAAGTTTTGAGGACAATGGACTTTTCCTCTAAAACAATGCGAAAATTTGACGTCATCCCATCAAAACATAGGTCCTCCCTCCAATATTTGACCAAGTGTCCGCCCCTGTTTTATAAAGTGTTTGTCCCCCCTGTTTGTGTGTAAAGTTGCTCTCTAACCCACTTCAAACTCTGTAAGAAGGGTTCAGTGTCCATGCTAGCGGACTGTAATGGTAAAGGCCACACAGTTTTCGATAAATTTTTCAAGTATACTTTTCAGAGGACTAGGAACAGTTCAACGATTCAAGCAGAAATCAGACTTGGAAATGAACTTGATACAATGATCTCTTCTATTCACCAGCCAGAAATCGTTCTGGTATTCAAAGGTGGATCAATTTTTACAGGCCTTGCTATGAAATATTATCTGAAAATCATTCTTCTCGATCATATAAGCTCGAAAGCACTGCCATCTGTTTTTAATCTCTCCTCGAATCCTAGATAATTTTGAATTATCATTAAACAGATGCAACAAGATTCGTATTTCAATTTCAGGGCATTGATGATGAGGACATGAGTGGCGAAAGAGGTTGTTATTTTCGGGATGGCCTCCGAAAGATTGGTAAGCTCAAATTCCTTACAGTAGCTTACTGTTTTTTATTGAAGATCGTATCTTTAATATTCTCTATTTGATTTTATCGTCCTCGCAATAGGCAGGCCTAGAAAACCTCAAATATTCTGTCTGGATAAAATTTTAATTTGATTTGTACCAATTTGTTTACGTTCGGCGATTTGCGATATCCTTATTTTTTAATAAATACTTCATCAGAATTATTTACTAGGGAGTTTCACTGAGTATTGTGTCTTTGGCAAAACTGTATTTTTCAATTCTTTTTCCCATTGGATCAAGGGACATATATTTGGTATTGCCTAAACGACACTTTTTTCTTATTATTTTATTTGAATTCCTAAATTCAACTCGTTTATTCACAATTTATGATTTAATAACTTTTTGAAACTGCAAAATTTGAAGATGGCATCAAAATAGCGGAAACATGTATAAGATAATATTTTAAAGCAACAGTATTTAATTTAAGTAAACTTGTTCCTCTGTCATATGATATTTAGATAACATTTTATCGCACATCTTCTTGTGCCATTTGCAGAAGAAATTAATTGGACCATTGCCCTGTTTAAACTAATAATTCGCTGAATTTTTTGGATCCAATGTTTTTTGCATATTGACCAGCTGCTCAAGATTCTACTCAAATCTCTCCAGCGTCATCTTGAAATAATTTGACTATTCAATTTTGATTAAGTGACTTTTCATTTCGCAGACTTCATTCTTGTTTACACGGAGGACAATGAAAAACCAGCTGATCCGAAGCATTTGGAGTACAGGGAGAAATTTCTTGCAAATTTGAGAAAATCCCATTTAGATATGGAGGAGGTAAGATGCACGGAAAAGATTTGCCGGCATCTTTGACTAATGCCTTTGAATAATTTATTTCCTAACATATTTCGGTTGTAAAAATGAAAATGACTGTTTAATTATCGTTGTATAGCTGTTTGTTAAATAGCCAAGTGTAATTGTAAATTGGGTTTCAAATAGCTCAAATAGTTGCTTTATAATTTATGTTTAACAATTTTACAAGGTTCTGTAAAGAAAACAGCAAGCGCGTCGTCCCGCGGTTATGTTGCTTGCCCGCGAGTTTAAAGGTTGCACGAAACACTGACTGGATTCACAAAAAAAGCATTGAAAATAGTCTCTTTAAATATCAATCAAGTACCGCCTGCGCCCCTTGTATTGTTTATTGTTCTTTAGCGGTTCATGCGTTTTCCGCTTGTGAAATATTATTTTATGTGTTGTTGAGTAAATATTCTATGGCAGAAATTTTGAATGTCCATAATGTTACGTTATGACCATTGTACTTTAGATTTGAATCAGTACATATCTTAGAAAATGTATGTTATCTAATCTAATCATTTGCCTATACAAGACTACTGTAAAAAATCCTTTCTTTACAACATTTTACACAGATATACAACTTCGGATTCTGTTTTAATTTCACAGGAAGTCACTGAAGACAAGAACACGAAAGTCCATTTCATCAAGTGCCATTGTCCGTTCGAAGTTCTCAAATTCTACGCAGAAGAAATGAGTTTCAGAGCGCCTTTAGAAGTATGAGTCATGCTAAGCCTTTATGAAATGCTCACCTAAAGCTCTTTGAACGCCAGATGTTTTGCCTCGTCTGCATGCTTTTCTTTTCTTGGTTCCGATGCTTTCAACTCCCTTGAATACAAAGACCCTGTTGTTAAAGACAAGTCCCTTTACTGGGAGAACAGGTGCAAAAGGGACCAACGCGTATTGCTACAAGTCCGATCATAACAGACTTTAGGGATACTCTTTTCAAGATTTCAACACATCATTATTCAGTTGCTAAAACCTATTCATTTTCACAATTTTCTGAGATATGTTTGGCAGCATTTATAGTACGTATTAATAGAAATAAGACTTTCCTTTTACTTCAAAACCTTACGTGAGTTAACCTTGCGTGTATCTCAGGGAGTTTCCTTCACTTTTCCAATTAAGTTTGTATATATTTTTGGCTTAATTTATCCATGACGAGTTTCCAGATAAGGCTTTTTGAGTTAGAAAATGCTTCATTCCAGCTTCGAAGTACTGTGAAAACCAACTGGACCGAGCGAATGCTTGCGAAGTTTCATCTACCAAATCCATTCAAAGAAGAGGTCCCAAATTCACCACCGGACTTTTTCACTACGACCTTTCAAGGAGATAAAATGCACAAGTAGGTATTTTGTTTGCAGAGGTACTATGCCTTGCCTTGAGATCAGATACATTTGTATTGTTACATTTTCTAAACTGTTCCTTGTTAGAACCCTGTTGTGTGCCCCCTTCGTCCCCATTCCCCCCTTCCTTCCCTCGTAGTTGATCCAGTATGCACCTAAGCAGTATTTTGAGCTTTTGCCTTAAGAAAGCCATTTTTACCAAAACTAAGGCATTCATCACCTAAATTTAGAAGCTTAACAGATATGCAGTTATGTCGAACGATGTTTCCACCTTTATGAACATTAAGAACGGTATGAAACAAAGCATTGCGCCATTCATTAGATAGACACATATCTATACTTATCTGTAAAATAAGAGACAACAATCGCAAGTGCTGGACTACATACGTTGACTTAAACAATGAAAATCACAGTTTTACTAGTCCTTCGTGAAGTGCACGGTATAAGCAGAGCTGTGCAAACTTTGATGTTTAGACCTTTTGAGTTTCACGCTTAAAGCATTATCAGGCAACATTAACTTGAACAAATGTATATGCAAGTGGTATGCTGTTTTTGTAGATTCATTGGCAGTGACAATCCAGATACCTACTTTACTGATACTCAAAGGACAAGAGTTGCCTATGAAATATTAGAAACAGCACCGTATGGTAAAAGACAAAAAGGAGAGATTGGTAAGCAAATACACGTCTTCTTTTTAAAAAATACTTCAGATCAAGTAGGCTAAAAGTATCTCAACATATTGTTGATTTGAGCTTCAAATGTTCTTAAAACGTTTTTTACGAACAGATTTTTTAGCGTACCAGGTGGAAAAATCTGTAGCTCTAACTTCCAGATAAAATTTTTGTGCTTCTTGTAGCTCCCAGCATACAACATACAATAAAGACATTACACTGCGTAAATTGGAAAACATAACTAGTGTAAATAGATATGATTCTTAAGGACTAATTGGAAACCGACGATGGAAATATTTTTGAAATTTTAAAGGATTAATTTTCAATTTATAAACCTTGGAAATGTTTGTATTTGGCGAAACTTTATGTTAACCAATGTAAAACTAGAACAGATAGCGTTATTCACAAGCAATCCTTTTCTGTTGTACTTGAGATTTTACACAATGAAACTTGCTTTTTTTCTCCGCTATCCCTCTATCTGAGCCTTATAATATTTCTTAAATATTTCTTGGTTTTTAGGGTACTTGAGCGTCGTGTTTCTTATTTCCATGTATCTTAAAAAAGAACTGTATAGAAACTGCAGAAACTCCTCATTCGTCCCAAAGTTGTAATATGTCAAGATTCCGATGTTTTATTTAGTTCATTGAAATGGAGAACAAAATACAAAGGGTGATGTTGATACATTTTCAAAACTACTAGTGGGGTTTTAGTGAATGTACAAACTTTTTAAACAAATTTCTAAACTTTGGCGATCCCATTCAATCCTTATTTAAAAAGCCCACTCCCACATCGTCGCGACCTGATCATACCACATCTAGTATATCAACATTTTACAAGATGAAATCACTCTCTCTTTTTATTTCTTAGGTGTTGAGCGTTTGGTCGCGGAAGGTTGCTTTACTGCCGCTTATCCGTTGCATGTAGTAAGTTCTGTCTCCTTCTTAAAATGTTTTTTTTTCCGAACAGCTTTGATAATTGTGAAAGGATAAAAGAGGTCGTCATTTATCTCGTTTATTCACTATCCATCTTGGTAGCTCTACTTTTGTTAGCCTTTTTCGAAACATTTTTACTGCTAACTACGCTTTTAGCTCTTAGGCCCTTCAGTAAGTTGGCTTTTGCATTTTCGTTAGAATGTTGTTGTTAAAACTCAATTATATAAACAGGGACAACATAAAAGACCGCGAGAAGAAGGTCCAGACAGCCCCGACGATGAACCACAAATGAATAAAAGACAGGTAATGCCATGCCTTTTGCGTAATACAATATTAATACCTATCAGAATATCTGTACAGTAAAACTCTTGCTTTGTCAGATGAAATGTTTGTTTTTTTCAATTTTTGGACCATCAAAAGCTTTCCACAGGGAAATGAATTGAAGGTTCCTAGAGACTTTGGTTCTTGCCATTAATTCTTAGAGACTATATTGTTTATTGATGTATATGAATAGTGAAAAGCTTTTTATATTTAATTAGACAATAGGGATAGCTGCAAGGGTTAAAAATAAATCTGTGGTTGTACTGGAGTGGTTAAGCTTACAACCATTCCTTTGAGGTTTCTTAGAAATAGGTAAGGAATTTAACGAGGGATTCCATAACTATTTTCGGCTTAAAAGTCTAAGTGATTTGACCGCAATCACCTTTCCAGACAAAGCTCGGCGCTCCAGTCACAATTCAAGGTCAAATATTTAGCTTTACATGGATTCTATATCACTATCGTTACAATTGAATTTAATATCGTTAGTAGTTTAGAATGTCTAGAGAAGACTTTGGTTCGAGACCCAGATTCATGCCCTGAAATTGTGTCCAAAGACAACTTAAATAATTCTGAAAATACACCAGCATTGATCTTTTAAATTTCTGTTCAACCAATTTCTCATTTAGCTATTGTTTTTATTTCCAGATTTTGAAGCATTACTGGGGTCGTTGGAGCAAATGGGCAAAATATCAGCCTTTAGATCATGTGAGGTGCGTGTTCAGTCATTAGACCTTATTTTATGATGCCCCTTTTCTCACTTCTTGGCCCATATTTTTCCCCCATCGTTTGGGGGACATCAAGGAGTCACTTTGGAAGATTCACCGCATAATATATATCTTAGCTCTTATTTCTTCGGCAGTAGGCTTTTACAAGTATAGAGTGTTTTTACAAGTTTTGGTCACAACTTAAGTCATGAGTTGGAATCAGATTCAATCCATTTTGTGACTAGGCCTATCTGTAAATTTCAGTAGGTTCGCACTTTTGAATGCATATTTCGGAGAAAATTTTTCAGGTTTTGCATTTAAGAGGTATCATGTCGTGAAATTTTTGCCCCGACACCTTAAGGTCGGTCTGCTGTTAAAAGTACGCTAAACTTTCAAGTAAGATTTGTCTTCTAATTTTGTTGCGAGATCTCCATCTGGCACTGGCCAAGGAGCCATGCTTTCACTAATACCCCCTCGTTTCGTAAAGTTTATAACACCCAACACCTTTTGCGATAAATACATTCTTAAAAAAATCTTCAATATTATTTGTTAATTTAATTTTTTGTTAATATAAGTTAATATAATTTAATAGCAATTCATGAGAAAAAATTTCTGAATTCTTCAGTGTCAACTCACCCATCCACTAATCTGTGTTATTTACAAAATCTAGTACTTAGGTCTATATTTTAGAAATCCGTGTGCAGCTCTAGAACAATCAACTCCAGCCTACGCCAGCAAGAGTTAAAGAAACCACTTGTGTATCTGGCATTGGTGTAGAAAATTTATTTTGCTTTAACCGAATTATTTTGCCAGTCGTTATCGCTTATTGTGATTATCATTATGGTTTATCGTTATTTTATTGTATCAAACTGTCTATTGTGATTCAGACTGCGCAGTAACACCTTAGGCATGGTTGCATTTTAGGCCAAATTTGACTCCACTAATTGGACGCGAAATATAAGTTACATAACGTTTATTTTCCAGGGATTATTATGGAGAAAAGATAGGGTTGTATTTTGCTTGGCTTGGTAAGTAATAGAAGAGGAAATTTGTTTTAATTTGTTTTTGATGATTTTACTTCTAGGTATGTTTGTCTTTGCAAAAGGACGTATTATCGTCACTAGAGATAGCTATCAAGTTTCAATATATGTTAACTGTATCACAAATACAGTGTTCCAATCGTATGACAAATACAGTAAATCCTTGCGAAGAAGGACCTGCTTTTTCAAAAATCAGACCATTCTTGGTTCTAGGTGCATAATAGGCCAAAGTTTCTCTTTCCAAGGGGTGTATCCCTTGCCTTTGGGGGAGAAAAGAGCCAAAATACCTTATATAACGATACTTCAATTAAATTAGCCACAAAAGTTTTGTGCACAATTTGTTACACAAAATATAGTACTTGGGCTGCCGAGGAGTAATGTAATAAAATATTCAGTGCTGGCTCAAAATAGTTAAGATGTCAATATATAATTTACATAATTCAGAGAAAAGATAACAGTTTTTGAAAGCTTTCATGTTTTGTTGTAGACCTAAATCAGTCGTTGTGGGATAATATTCTGTGTGTTGCCAGTTTTATGGATAAAACATTTGTATTGCCCTCTCTCAATTCGATGTTTTTCTACATGGTAGGTCAATACACTGCATGGCTGATTCTTCCATCCTTTGTCGGTCTGATGGTTTTTCTTTATGGTATTGTAACTGTTCATTCACCGGATAACATTGATGCGTAAGTTCTGTATTATCAAGCATGTTATTAATTTTTTGCCTACATTTTGTCGGTTTCTTAACGCAAAATTATATTTGTAATTTCTGAGCCAACTACCAGAGGCCTTTAAGGGGGAAAAGCTTTGTTACCCAAACCATCATATTGCTTTTCATGATTTAAAAACAAAACTATGGTGTAACCTACAAAGCATTTGTAGAAAGTTTGTTTAAAAAATCAATTAAATCTGTTTGCAAATTGGTTGGGACTTAGCCAATGAAATAATTGAGTTTCGCTGATAGGTTACTAGCAGGTAATCGATTTTTTGTTTGGCTTGTAGGTTTTGGAAAGGTTCTCTAGGCCTTTATTTGAAAAACCTGTTCTGTAGGCCTATATTGGAAGGACTTGTTTGAAAAGGAAAAAGTCTTTGTCTAAGTAGCTTTATTTCAGACAGCCATGAACAGATTTCTCTGATTGACCATATCTTTCAGATCATACGATCCAGTAACAAAATTTCTAAACTTTCGCTTTCCCAATGGATAACCGTTCTTTAGGCCTTTATTTCTTTTAGAATCAAAATAAGACGACAATGATTTTTAAAGAAAATGCAAATGCCTTTGTGGCCTATAAAACTTATATCTCTGGCAACCGGTCATTGATTCAAATGATAGACCACTTTGATATGATGTTTTTTATGGTGTTCAAAAATTTTAACAATATATTTTTATGAGGCCATCACTTTCATCACAAGTTCATATCGCTACAGATTGTTGAATGACTTATGTTATTTTCCCGTAGTATTGACATCTGCAGCGCAAAAAACGGAACATATAGAATGTGTCCACGGTGTAATGAAAATTTTGGTTGTAAATATTGGGATTTGAAAAAGAGTTGTAATCTAGCAAAGGTAAGCACCAGCGTTTCTATTGTTAGCCTAATGTATCAAAAGCTGATTTTTTATTCTTTTTTCAAATTTGAGTATCATAATGCCATAATTAGAAACGCTGCTTTTTATCCTGCGTAGACCGTCAAAATCAATTTATAATAGTGCAAAGTAATGTATGTTAGAACAATACGATTTGTAGATATTCTTGGATTTTCCATCCCTTTTAACAGTCAACCGCCCTTATGTTTCAATTTCTATAAAGATTATTTGACACAAAGCTCTTGTCTTTCTTTTTAAGGTTTCTTATTTCTTCGATAATGCAGCAACGGTATTCTTTGCTGTTTTTGTTTCTTTTTGGGGTAAGTTTACAGACATTTGCACTTATTTTTATGTAATCGATCTTTCTGGTAGCGAAAATGAAATCATTTACTTGAATAAATAAGCGAGTCTTACAGATGGTGTCGACAACCCATTGCATTCTTCAAGACATTCTTAAATCAAAAGATCAAAAAGCTTTGTAAAAAGTAATTTGCTCAGTATTTGTTGTTTTCTATTGTTGTTTTTAGTATGATTGTAGCATTGCATTATATTTAGCACATCTTTACTCAAATAAAGGCAAAGTCGAGTCTTGAAGGATTGTATAGGAATGTCCAGATTCTCTGTTCATTGATCAAAGCTTAACGTAGCATCACGAACAGCTCAACTTAAAATTACTAATTATGTAAGTTACTAATTATTTCTGGCTCTTTCAATCAATCTTACTAGCAATTGCAATACGTCATAAGTTGCTAAACTCTGTGGCGGGTACATGAAGTATCTTGCATTAAAGCATCGTGAGCACTATCTGAAAATAATTATTTATCAGTACCTTTTCAATTTTTAATGAACTCAAACATTCAACATCAAAGAGTTTTCAAAATTTTTCCCTTGAGTTCATGGGGCAAAGTGCACTGATCGCTGGAAGGCCGTTGGCCATAGGTCTGAATCTAAGGTCATCATAAAAGTCATCGTTTGAAGGACATCATCTAAAGGGCATCATCTAAATGGCTACCCTAGGTACCAGAGTCTCGGTGAAAGAGATGGTCGTTGGAGGAGAGGGGAGGAAAGAGGCATAATCTTCCCGCCCCTCTCGGCTTACTACTCATTCTTTCACCTACCCACTTTTTCTCTGAAGCTGTGCAACTCGGGGCACTAAACGGCATCTTCTAAAGGTCATCATGTAAAGATCTTTATCCAAAGGATCGAAACAATGATGAGCTAGGGAGTCTGCATCATGATACTGTGATTTCATTTCCTTTTTGTGCGGCTGTGGTAATGCTGTGGTAATGATAACACGTGACAGTAATATGCGAATCGAGCTGAATAAAGCTCACAAAGTCTCGATGCTCGTTGCAACGTATTTCATATCCCTACCTTCATACATATAAACATGATAATGAAACCTTTGGTATATTTTACAGCTGTTTTCTTCCTGGAGTTTTGGAAAAGGAAGGAAATCACATTAGCTTATCAATGGGATTGTCTTGGTTACGAATCGGAGGAAGAGAGACCACGTCCAACATTTGCTGCACTTGCACCGACCGTGGAGAGGAATCCAGTCACAGGCATTCTTGAGCCTCATTTTCCTGACGAAAAAAGGAAACCTCGTTTATTTTCTGGGATCCTTATTATTGTTACTATGGTAATGTTTTGTTTCATTGTTGTTGTTATGATTTAGTGTTTTTTGCGTATAAGATGCTTTTTTTCCGTGCCCTTTCTAAAGTCAGGCAGTTAGAAATGTTGATACGCAGATGTGTCGTGTAGAAACATAAAAATCTAATGGATTGGTTTATTTTAGTTGGGTTTAATGATAAAGTTCCCTTTTCTTGTTTATGTTCAGGAATTCAAAATTATCTCTAGAACAAACTTAGAATTCTAGTTTTTTTCCAATTTTATTGATAACGGTTTTATAGAAATTGGTGCTCAAGGACTCTATTATTTTTCTAATGGCAGATATCTTTATAGTACATTATAGCAGATAACAGTATTAAAGCCTATTCTTTAGCATTGCTGTTGAATTCTTCCCTTATGCATCATACTCTAAACGTATTTTTGAAAGCATAATATTTTATAGTGGTTGTTTAATATGTATATATGCAATGACTCAGTAATACCGATAGTCGGGATATTTATCAATCGGGTAGAATGCATTTCCCATTATACGAAAGACTGCCCCTTTCTACACAACTGTATGAATTACTGCAGTACATCAAAATATGACCTTTCTTGTATTCATTTTAGGTGTCTCTTGTGCTCATTTTCATGATCGGAGTCATCGTTTACAAGCTGCTGGTGTACCGTCCTTTGGCAAAGAGCTCTCTCACTTCATCCTATGCACTGCAAATTGCCAATATATCGGGAGCTGTTTGTAATCTTATGTGCATCATGATCTTATCACGGGTATAGATATTTTTCGTATCAAGGATTTTTTCGTCATGCACTCTCTTTTTGTTAACGTCTGGACAATAAGTTTTTATTCAATACCCACGTCATTTTGCAGTTTTATTTAATCCACTCTTTTGTTGGTAGCTCACTTCTGAAGTAGAAACCTACCTTGCAAGAGATTTTCTTTCCATTTCCCTTGATAACTTTTTAAGAAACGATTCAAGAATATTACTGAGTAAAGCAGTTGTGTTTGTTTGCCTACGTAAATTAATTTTACCTCAATTTTTCTTGAATATATCACCAACCTATCTTTCGAGTCTTATCTCTCGATATCGATTGAAACACCCAACCAAGATAATATTTTTGTTTCAATGATGGTACAGCAGGGTAAATGAAGTCCAGAGAATTCTTAAATTGATGTTCTAAGCTAAAACGCTGATGATAAAACCAACTGGCTATTTACTTCCTTATGTGCATGCTCAAATAAGATGTGGTGAAAAGTGATCACAGAGAAGCTCCCCGGTTTTTGAGTAAAATGCAATTTTTTGACAATGGTCTTTTCGGCTTAAAATGAAACGTTTAGAGATCGATATTTTTTACTCAAGCCATTCATTTTAGTCCCATGCCTTACTCTTCTACCCCCTATGACAAACCGATGACATTACTCGTGTTTATTCATTTTTATGTTCCATACCTCTAGGTATACGAGAAAGTTGCATTGGCATTGACTCATTGGGGTAAGCTTTCTTAAAACACAGCATCTTTATACCGTATGGCTTGTATGATCTAGTTATCTCATTGTGTATGATTCATCAGCTTTATATCATCGTGTTAAGTTCGTTATTTTTTTATGAAATTGTATAGAAAGTACACTTAACAGTGTTTATTTGAATTGGCGGTAGTGATGGAAGTTTGCTATTGGTAAGGTCAAAAACTCGGCAGTGAAGATTGGACAGCTTATAAAAAGTCTGTTTTGTTAGGGAGTTGAAAGGAGGTTATGAAGACAGAACATCAAAAAAGAGCAATATCATCATCCTTTGGAGAGGATGTTGAAGGTCTATTTTGCAGCACTGGCTGTAAACAAGAAAAACTTTGCTTCTCAATTCTGTGGCTAGTTATTTATATTTAATTTGTTTAATTTGAATTACAGAGATGCATCGAACGCAAACAGAATATGAAGATAACCTGACGTTCAAAGTTTTCGTCTTCCAATTTGTGAATTTTTATGCTTCAATCTTCTACATCGCGTTCTTCAAAGGAAAGTAAGTATCATGCTGGATTTGAATGAAACGTTTCTGTCTTTCATAACCATATCCGTGATGAGAATTAGTCGATATAATTCCTGATCGTTATTTCAGCAAGCAATGCAACTTTCAATTCAAAATAATTGCGGTTTAGGATATTTTGAATAAATTTGTTGTTTTCTAGAATGATTGGTTACCCCGGGCATTACAACAAGCTGATGGGATTACGTCAGGAAGAGGTAAGAAGACTGCATCAGAATTTTATTTTCAGCATCGTTGTTTTATCCATAATCTACTGTTCTAAGACTTCATCGAATGAGACTTTATCAAATGAGAGAGTTATTGGATAAGTTAACCTGACACAATATGCGTTCAGATTTCATGTGACATCAGCACTTTACATATCGAATGTTACGCGAAAAGAGAAGCGTTTTCTTTGGCGGTTGTTCTCTGCCGAGCCACTGGCACGTATATCAACAACCTTCCCCCTCCCCCGTTCTGTTACGTCCTCTTGCCATCATTTTGTTATTTCTTTTCTTAAAGTGTGGGCCAGGTGGATGCCTCATTGAACTTGCTCAGCAACTTGTCATCATCATGGTTGGCAAACAGATGATTGGAAATATCCAAGAAGTAGCTATACCGTAAGTGCATCTAAGTAATTCTTGGAATATACTTTCTCTTTTTACTTAAACAATATAGAAATTACATTGCATTATTTGTTGAACCCTGGTTGAATTATTAATTCAAAAGCTATTTTGGTATTTACTTTGGTATTAAATTTGCATTGATATTTCATATTTTGTTATTAACATTGTATGGTAATTCTAATCTTTACCTATCATGCTGCGAAAGATTTTAATCCATGCTGATATTGCATTTCATACACACTCAATTGACATTCTATTTCAATTAAAGTTTTTATGGATTATTGTTGATGGTAATCTTTGATCATGAAATTCCACGCTGTTTTTCAAGAATGTCCAAGAACCCTCCTTAAGCAAAGAAACGAGCTTTTGATGTTGTTCAAATTTTGGGTCATAAGTGCCAATTTCGATCAAGAAAATTAGCTTTACATTTTGAGTATTGTGACATTTTTGGATTAATGATTCATTTTGTAATGTTTTTCTTTTTTAGTCTAATAAAACAGAAAATGGCGAAAAGAAAAAGAGGAAAGAAGGACGTTGTTTTAAAACCGAGGTGGGAGGATGATTACGAACTAGTGGAAAATGAAGGCCTTTTTGCTGAATACTTGGAAATGGGTGAGACATTTCATCTTTTGTGGTTATTGTTTATTCATTTTCATTTTTATTTGGCCATATAAGGGTTTTTAGGCCCTAAGAAACAGCGTTTAAGATGTAGGCTAAAATAGGTTTTATTGTCCGTTTGAAAGTTCGTTTAATTGAGGCTCTAATTGAAAGTTTCCGTGATTTTAGAGGATAAAAAGGCTTCCAGGAAGCACCCATCCTCCCTAAACGAATTTTTTGAGCACCTTCTTTATGGCTAAGGCCTAAACTCTTAAGTGATGCGAAAGAATCAATTGTTTTAAGATTCAATTAGCTCAGAAATGACTCTGTGACTTTTCTGTGACGTGGAAACACGCTTTTAGCTAACAATTTTATTTATAATCTAGGATACTGACTAGAAATCGAGGGGGTAAAACCATACAAAGAGCTTCCCATCGGCATAGAACCTGGGAAGCCTGATCTATCCAGCGCCAGTATTTGTAACGCCCCAGCAGTTACTGCTGGAACTACTGCGCATGACCTACATGACACCACCGACGACAGTGATGCAAAATCAGCATTACATAATCTGCGTTTAAAGAACATAGGTCGTATGACTATCGGGTATCTAAATATAAATTCCATTAGAAATAAATTTGATGCACTAAAAGCGATAGTTTCACAGAATCTTGACATTCTAATGGTCGCCGAAACAAAAATTGATGATTCATTCCCAAAGGGACAATTCTATATTGAAGGTTATGCTGATCCACTACGGCTTGACAGAAATTGTGAGGGTGGCGGTCTGTTGGTCTATGTGAAAAGTGACATCACAATGAAGCAGTTAAAGTCATTTAAATTTGATCTTGACATTGAATGTATTTGTTTTGAAATCAATTTAAGGGGGAATAAGTGGGCTCTTTTCAGTGTTTACAGACCACCGTCCCAATCACAAGAACACTTTTTCGAAAATCTTGGCAAAGCAGTTGATCATTACAGTGAAAAATATGACAAATTTTTATTACTTGGGGATTTTAATACAGTAGAGACAGGTCAACAGATTCGTACTTTTATGAATAGTTATGACCTCAGAAATCTGGTGAAGGAGCCAACCTGTTTCAAGGCTGACAATCCACGGTGTATTGACCTAATCTTAACCAACAGATATAGGAGCTTCCAACATACCACCACTACCGAGACAGGTCTCTCTGACTTTCACAAAATGATAGTCACAGTTTTGAAAACGACGTACCAAAAGGCTGGACCTACTGTTATTAACTATAGAGAATATAAGAAATTTTCGGAGCAGACTTTCAAACGAGAACTTAAGGAAGAGTTGGCTAGCATTAAAACAACTGATTTAGACTACAGTTCTTTTCAAAATTGCTTTGAGAAGGTACTTGATAAGCATGCACCGATGAAGAAAAAATACGCAAGGGCCAATGATGGTCCCTTCATGAATCGAGTTCTTCGTAAAGCTACTATGCTGCGCTCTAGGTTGAAAAATAGATATAATAAAAGCCGCACAGCTGAACATTGGGAAGCGTTTCGTCGACAGCGTAATTTGTGTGTCAAATTATTTAGAACGGAAAAAAGAAATTTCTATAAAAATTTGAATACTTCTGATATTACAGACAACAAGAAATTTTGGAAAACTGTAAAACCTGTCCTTTCCGATAAAAGTCGATCGAACTCAAATATTACCCTTATCGATAATAATAGGATGATTTCCAATGATAAGGAAGTTGCAGAAGCCATGAACGATTATTTTATATCGATAACTGACTCATTAGGTCTGACAGGGAACAGGGAGGTTACCATAAGTACAGATGGTTTATCAGATCCTATAGAAAAGGCTATAATGAAATATTCAAAACACCCTAGCATTAGGAAAATTCGCAGTTTTGCTCGAATTAAAGGCTACTTTAAATTCCAAGAGGTTACTGTGGAACAGATACACTCTGAAATTGAGGGGCTTAATCCTAAAAAGGCAACAACCTTTGGAAATATACCCGCGAGAGTGCTGAAAAATAGCTCTGACATTTGTTCCGAATCGTTGCAGCTTATTTTCAATAACTGCATTCAAAATGGTGTCTTTCCCGACCTATTAAAACTAGCAGATGTCACTTCCCTCCACAAATCGGAGGAGAAAACCAATAAGAAAAATTACAGACCGGTTAGTGTACTACCAACTGTTTCAAAGGTTTTTGAGAGACTTATGGATAAACAGATTATTGATTATATGCAATCGTATTTATCGTCACTTTTATGTGGTTTTCGTAAAGGGTACAATGTGCAGCACGCATTAGCTCGAATGCTTGAAAAATGGAAAGCAAGCTTAGACAGGGGAGAAAATGTTGGCGCAATCCTTATGGATCTCTCGAAAGCCTTTGATTGTATTAAACATGACCTCCTTATAGCAAAACTAGATGCTTACGGATTCAGCCATGAAGCACTGTGTCTTGTTAACAGCTACTTGGAAAATAGGCATCAGAGAGTTAAGATTAATGGATCATTCAGTACCTACAAACAACTGTTCCTTGGTGTTCCGCAAGGATCAGTTCTTGGTCCCCTCTTCTTTAACATCTACATAAATGACTTACTTCTCTCCTTAATGGATACGGATATCTGCAATTACGCGGATGATACAACTCTATATGCGTGCGATTAAAATCTCAATAATGTAATTGCAAGGCTAGAGAATAACTCAAGTATAACTATCCAATGGTTCGCTGATAACTTTATGAAGTTGAATACAAACAAATGTCATTTACTTATTCTTGGCAAAAGTTCTAATCAACAGGTTAAAGTTAATGTAGGAGATTCTATCATAGAAAACTCGGAAGAGGAAAAGCTACTAGGTGTTGTGATAGACAAAAAACTCAGTTTTGAGACACATATCAGTAAGTTATGTAAGAAGGCTGGTAGCAAACTCACCGCCCTCGCTCGCATATCTGGATACATGGACGCTAATAAACTTAAAATCTTAATGAGAGCATTTGTAATTAGCCAATTCGAATATTGTCCACTAGTCTGGATGTTCCACAGTAGGCACTTGAATAGTAAGATTAATAGAATACACGAAAGAGCTCTGAGAATTGCATACAAAGACTATGATTCTAGCTTCAACACTCTGCTAGAAAATGATGGCTCGGTAAATATTCATGTAAAACACCTGCGAAATCTTATGATTGAAATGTTTAAAACAAAGGGAAATATCAACCCTCCTTTTATGAGGGAGATTTTCTGCGAGCGTCATGCTGTTTATAATTTGAGAAATAATAATGAATTTATGGCACCAAGAGTAAGAACAACCATTTATGGAACCGAAACTATCAAATATAGAGGGCAGCGTCTTTGGCTCTCTTTACCTCAGCACATAAGGAATGCTCAATCTATTAATGAGTTTAAGAAAGAAATTAAAAGCTGGAATGGCACAGACTGTACATGCAAACTATGTAGGACGTTCGTGCCACAACTTGGTTTTTTGTAATTCTATCTTTTAAATAGCTCAGGTTTTTATAGTTTTTTAATGGATCATTTTGTATTTAAAATTTTATGTATTTAATCTCGTATGTATTTAGTTGATGTAGTAGTTTTAACAGTTGGCTTGGATTAGCTCATTTCTTTGTAAATAGCTATGTAGCGCCAACTTTAAATAAATTGATTATTATTATTATTATTATTATTATTATTCTTGATAAGTTCTAATTGTTTGATGTTCTCAAGTGGTTTTTACCAGTGTTGCCATGTTGCTGACACTGCCGTCTAAAGCTGCTTCAATTACATCCTATATTTATTAATGTTTTCTGGAACGTCAGCAGCAAAATCTTGGTTGAGTGTTTCCCTCAAACAAACAATATTTCAATGCTGTCAGGTAATTTATCCCTCAGAAAGTTAACCAAATTGCAGACTGCCGTTTTAATGTATGATTTGATGCTAAATTCTTCTATAAAAGTCAAAGTCTTTATAGTTTCTTGGTCATGTTATCTTGAGGTTTCATCCGATATGTCTTTTTCTTCTTCAGTTGAAATGATAATATGCTATATTCACTGCAAAGTCTTAGTTTTTCCTCTTTATTCTACAGTAATCCAGTTTGGTTTCATTACAATCTTTGTGGCTGCATTCCCGTTGGCTCCATTTTTCGCTTTGGCCAACAACATCTTCGAAATTCGCATCGACAGCAATAAACTGGTTTGCGAAACTAGAAGGCCGATTGCAGAACGAGCTCAGGATCTTGGAGTTTGGTTCAACATTCTCGAGGCCGTTGCGAAAATTGCTGTTATTAGCAATGTAAGTTTAAAAGAAGAAAAATAAAATAAATACGCAAAAAAAATTGTGTCAATCCCTCGGCCTAAAAACAAACGTCCTGTTGTTCATTCGCTAAAAAGTATTCTTTTTAGATGCATTCTTCTTTTTATAAAATCAAATGCTTTACTAGGCCCAAGTCCCTGATAAAAATGTGATAAGTTTCTTGGGTGTTTTGTATACGTTACTACCGCGGTGACATTTCCTCAAGCAATCCTTAGCTTGTCGCAACTCAGCCTTTCTATTTGCTGTAGGGATCATGAAGTTGTGCTATCCACCCCACTGGGTTTCCTTGGTTATGTTACGTTTGCGCGAACATAATGCGCGCCTCTCTTGGTTGAGTCCTACTTTCAGGCATTAATAACATCTTAAAGACATTAATAACTCTCTGGTCCTTTGCTGTCATTGCTATTAGAACATTTTATTTCGTTAGTCTCTGTTATTTTTTTTTCTCACGAAGGTAACCCTTTTCTGTTTTAGGCTTTCTTGATCGCGTTCACCTCGAAGTTTCTTCCCAAACTGCTTTATCGTTACAATGTTTCTGAAGACGGTTCACTGAAAGGATACCTCAACTACAGTCTTGCTTGGGCGCCTCCCAATGCAACAAAACAACCCTGCAGGTTTGTATCATTCCAGTGGTCCTGTGAATCCTGTCATATTTGCAACATGAGACCTCGATAGCTTCACTTGCTACAGTTTTCTGTTTAATTTTTCTAGATTCATTAATCAATGAATAATATCTTAGTATTTCTTTCAAAAGCTTTTAATTAATTTGTTTTGTCATCTGTTAACACTCCCTCTCATTTTCTTAACTTTATTTCCAAACCTTCTTTTTCATAGATTTTCGATTTTTTTCATAGATCGGTTTTTTATTGTAAATTTTAACAGCTGATTTCAAATTCTACAGATACAGAGACTTCCGTGACGCGAATGGCAATTTGACCATTTTCTATTGGCATTTGCTTGCCCTCAAACTTGGTTTCGTGATTCTGTTTGAGGTATGTTATTTTCCGGTATTCCATATACTCGCTTTTGTTCTTGCATGTCAGGCTCTTTTTCTTTACACCCACCTTAATTTTTCGAAACCACTTTATGTCTCTGTAATGTAGCAACTGCGCTTCTATGTTCCATATGGACATTCTACATATATTTAATGTATGTCATGTGGCTATTGGAATAAAATTCATTATGATGAAACGCTCTCCTTAAAAGGTTGCAAAGGGCAACAACAATTTTATAGTCTGGCATTTTTCCAGCAATTGCTGGGTTCAGTAATATTAAAACAACACTTCGTACAAATAGTGCTTGAATGCAGTGCTGAAGATTGCAGGTTAAAATCCAGGCTGGTCCCTTGACCCATGCTTTAAGCGATGTCCCCTTGTATACTTAGCAGTAACATTGATTAGGCTAAGAGAGGCAAGGAATGAAACTAGCCACCATGCCTGATCATGCTATTTGCTAATCGTTGTATATTTGTATCATCTTACTAAAATTTGCTTTCATCTGTGCGGTAAGACAGTTTTGTCATTGTAGCATTCTTAACTCTTTTGTTACTTTCAGCATTTCGTATTTGCAACACACATGCTGATCGACTTCTTGGTACCAGATATCCCAGAAAGCCTTGACATCGCAATCAAACGAGAAGCCTACCTTGCTAAACGAGCCATGTCTGAAGGTCATGCCCTCGCTGAAACAGACACTGGCGATGAACTTGATGATCGTAATATTGACATAAAAGTTCAGTAAAAAAACTACCGTGTAAAGAACCATCGTTTTACCATGCAAATCTGAAGCATTACAAGCAAGGACCCGAACTGGGGCGACCGCATTTAGATATCAAACAAAGCGGGTATTTATAAGCCTTCGGTTTTTTGTTATGTTTCTTGACTTGAATTCGAGGTTTTTTTCCGTATAAGAAAGAATCTTTCTAAGCAGCCTATAAACATTTGTGAGAGAAAAATTAAAGGTTTTGTGCCTTTTGCGGTTCAGTTTCTAATGCTCGGCGAAAATTCAATATGCTTACATTACGAAATTTACAAACATTTATGTAAGATTGGCAATATAAACAGGCCTCTGTTTATGAATGCTTCACCTTCAGTATGTTTTCTACTTCCTGAGCTCCATTCTATTTCCAGAGCTCCTATCCATTATTATATTTAAGTGATTCCTGCTACTTGTAAATGTTTATACGACTCTTGATATAAGCTTGCGTTAAATGTTGTTATAATCCTCCGCCCGTATATCCCCTATTCTTGCTGTGTCCTCTTTTTTCTATTTTTCAATAGATTTAGGTGCAACATATTATTTTACGTGTATTTATGATATAGAAGATTTTAAACGATAAATATCTACTCTATGAGGGTTTATTGTGGTAAATATTTAGTTATGATTAAGAGGAGAGGCTAATAGTAATGTGTTCCACTGTCATTTGTGATTCGCTTGATAAAATTTTTCAATGTCAGTTTGCTACTACGACAATACTCGTTGTTCACAAAATGCTTGACATTCGAAAACAGGATCCAAAAGTCCAACACGGGAAAACACTGGTTTTTCAACTGATGAGCTTGAATCGGCATTTTGTAATTCAGGGTCAAGTTAGACCTATTTGTGCATAATTTTAAGTTTGAAAAATTAAAGAGTTAAAAATGACATTTATTAGATGCGCCATAACGACTTCCGATGCTGTTTACAATTATTTTTTCGTGTTGGTAAGGTCCATGAAATTTAATGAAATTTAACAGGCTAAACATTTCGAATACCCTTGTCGCCCCTAGGAGTACCTTTTCTTTATGTAGCAGATTGCTGCTTACGTTATTATCGGGCCTAAATACTTCTATAAAAGTACCAGGCCTACATTGGGTGGGATAAAAACTGATCTACTTAACACCGCTGGCATTTAAATGTGGAACAAACGAGATTCTGTACAAATGCAATGATAAAGTGATTTTGCGTGTTATTAACTCTAGCGTTAACAGCCTGGCAACGTGCCCATGTCTAGAGCGCAGTAAATACCCGCAAAGAAAAACAAGCTTTTCGAGAGTCAAATTGGTCTTGTTTTTAGGTGCATGTATGGGTTGCAGGGAACAATTTTCTTGATTCGTGATGCCTGGTAATAGGGGTGTCTCTGAACAATAGTTGTTCAGGAGACAATGCTTTCTGAAATAGAAGTATTATTATTGGTAAGGCAAGAAAGGGGCTCTTAAATATGGCTCTTGATTAAGAAAGTACGGTCTAAAATCTCTTAAATTCTTCTCTTTCTTCTTTGTGTTTTTCTTTGTGTGGATTTACTGTAGCATATTTTAAAGTATTCTTAGCTATGTAAGCAAATTTACATTTTCAATTCTCATTTAAAAGGCAATCAGAATATGATAGATAATTTTCTCATTCTCCGTATGTTTTCCCGTGCTAGCAGATGGCACATGTAGTGATGAATATGTATTGTGTTTAAAAACGTTGAATTCTTCAATCTGGATAGAGAATTTGGGTATATTAAATATTAGCTAAGTGGAATTAGTAAATAGTAAATTCTATGCGAAATTTGTCTTACCTTCGTGTTTTTCTTTGCCTCTGCTCAATGTTAGAAATGATTTTCACTGACTAGAATCGTTCAATCCCAAGCAAGGGCGGATCCAGAGCAAATTTGAAAGAGGGGCAGTTGGTAGTGGGGGCAGCATATTGCATGAAAAGGGCAGGTGTACGAAAAAAATAAAAACACGAATAGCTTTGAAAGATGTACCTTTAACTAAAAAATGGAGCTTCCAATAAAAGGCCTAAGCTTGAATCTAAGAAAAAGGTTGATTAAATCACGTGTACGAAGTGTGTTCTTTTATAGAGCAAAGACATGGACACTGCCCCATGAATTCTCAAGGATTGGAAAGAAAAGATCTGTTATAGACTCCATTACCAGCAGAAAAAACAATAGATAGGGCATACTCTAAGACATAACTGCTTATTGAAAACGGCCATAGAAGATCGAATGAAAGAGAAATGGAAGAGAGGAAGAAAAAAATCAAAATGCTAGATAACATAAAAATTGGACAGTATGTCAACTTGAAGTGAATGGCAGGAAAGAGGCTGGTTTGAACAGGACCTGCCGTCTAGCAGAACACTAGGAGAGAAATGAATCTAAGGTCAATAAGAAAGGATTATGGGCTACAACTGGTTTGAATTTAACAAAAATGTGTATTCTAAGAATTTTTGTGGAAAGCTGAATGAAAAGAAATAATTTAGGCTGCATCAAATGCTTATATTAACTGGATATGGATCACTTTTGTTATTCATTTTATTTGCTCTGATAGTGCAATGGTGTTTAGAATTAATTTAAATGGGTGTAGAGTTTCATTTAGCAGACCTGAATGAGATCAATTTGCATTCCAAGTCTTAGCCTTTGTCAATGAAGATTTCCCGGCTGATCTTATGCACGTACTACTTGAAGTTATTTCTTTCTATTTGTCGATTTTGAAAATAAAATTTTCAAGTTTAACTGAGGTTGCAAAATATCACTGCAGGATCCGGGGAATATCCTAACGACTTAGAAGTGTTCCGGTGTTCAGCACTAAATAGCAGTACACTTTTTTCATAAGAACACGAGCCTCAAAACTGGTCAAAAGTTAAGAACAAATTAAGAACAGGCCAGGGCCTAAAATAAGCGTGGATCTGACTCACTTTGTGGAGTCGTAAATTAAAATTGTGGACCTGTAATTGTAGAAAGTGTGGATTTGTAAATAATGCATGTTCTTAAAAGTGCAGCATAAAATACCAATCAAAACGCCTAAGAAAGAGATGGGAACATTTTTTCAACTCGAAGTGAATGCCCAATCCCAGCCTTGTGTATTGCACTCATTTTTTCTAAGAAAATTGCGATAAGAGATAAGCAATAGATAATAAAGAAGAATTAAGAAACTTCAGAGCTCGAAGCTTCAGTACATGCGGAGAAAACTTAATTGCGCTTTACGATATTTCTGGTGCTATTTTGAAGTAAGATGGACTCTGTATACAGCTTTAACTTCAAGACATCATCTCAACTTAGCTTGCTTTTTTTTAATTGGAGAAACATTGGAAAGATTCCTCTCAAGGCTACAGTAGCTGAACGATGATAAGCCTCTCGGTAGTAGCTGGGAGGAACATTCAATTGGGAATGTTGCATAACAGGGACTATAGTCCTCTTCAACTTTTTTGCAGTAATGTTTTGCAGTAAGGTTAGAAAATGTTTGGAAAGTTTACACTAACGAACGCATTAGTAGCAGTTCTTCTGGGAACACGTTTTTGTTCTTTTTGATGGTGCTTTATCTTGTGTGATCAAAGATAAATTTGTATTTTATCTAACTCGGTTTTGTATTTTTATGTTAATTGAAATCTTCTTTAAATCGTTATGTTTATGAATAAGGACAGAAAAAAGCAAATATTTTCTGAAAGGAGTGGTTTCCGATGTTTCAAAGGGCGTAGCCGTAAAAAATTTAGGTGCAAGCCTGCTAGTCCCGTTCCAGCCACTCCCTTGTGGGCTGGTGCCAGTGTGACCTGATCTAGCGTAATATTAACATGAAATTGGCCAAAAATCGTCATTTAGCATAAAATTTAGAATAATTTGGAATCTAGCATAACTCTGGCATAATTTTGATATTATTTAGAAGAAACATTGTTTCCATTGATCCATTGTCTATTGTTACCAAATGCAAACACTTTACACCAGCATCTGTGGTTTCATTTTGGGAGTAAATTGTGACTTTCCACTTTCAGGATATTGCCAGTTGTTTTGAATAGTTGGCAGCCACATATTTTGTGGTTGGCAGCTAAATGCAGCCAGCTAAACGCAGTATACAAAAAAGCTAAATTTTTGCTAATTATTGGGAGTGATACCGTAATCAAAATCTGCTTTGTAGGTTACAAAAGCTTTCACTTGCTTTGATCTAAAACTGTCTGTTATCTTTTGCTTTGTTTCATCATTCATCATTTACAATTTTGAAATTATTTTAAAATTTTTTTAATATTATCTGTGCAAAAATTTTTGTTTCCTTTGCATTTTCGTTGTTTTTTGCAACATGCTGCCAGAATTCAGCCAAATGTTGCTTCTTCCGCCAAATTAAGTTATGGCGGACAAGGGATTTTGAGAAACTGCCAAAATGGAGAAATTTGGCGATCAAACCATGGATCTAAATTGCCTTTTTGAGCATGCATAAGCTTCTTTCTCGAGCAAGGTTGCCTTGATTTGGAATCTAACATAATTTTTGCAAATCTAGCACAATCTTATGACAAATTTGGCGTAATTTCAAAATTGAGATCTGGTGCGTTGTTTTTATTCATTACAAACAAGATGGGGGTAAAGATCATGCTTTCAAACTGGGCGAAAAGAGAATAAGAAGAAACAAGCACAATTTGTACATCGGTGAGAGAAGAGTTTATTTGCCATCTTTAACGAGGTTCTCGTTTATAGTATCAACACTTTTTGAAGAACAGATTTGATGGCAAAGAATTTGATGGGCTGAATGCAGTTAAGAACTTTCCATAAGTAAACAAGACTTAATAAAGCTTCACCCAGCTTTTGTCCCGGACATCGCAGCAATCCCTAATTCTGTCGATGCAGAGAGGCTGATTCCCACCTATAACAAGATAGAAGCAGGTGGGGAAAGCAGCATAGCTCCAGAAAACTTATCAAATAGATAAATATTGCAATTAATATTCTCGCAAGTTTCGAGTTCCGAGAAAAGCTGCAAAGACATAGTTCCAAAAAACCAAAAAATACCAAAGCCTGGAAAGCAAGGCAGATTTAAGGATGAAAAACCCAATCCATATAATGTAAAGAATCAGCTTTTGCTACTTCATTCATTTAAGAATATGCCCAATTAGGACATACTATTTGCACTATGATGGCAGTTTCTATATTTGCCACCCCCATGATGCCAATCCCAGCAAAGTACCACGCCCAATTTTTATAAAAAGTGTGGATCTGTAAAAATTTCTTATTTTAGGCCCTGGAACAGGCTGAGGCTGAGCTTCTGCAAAATGCGATTTTGAACATTTTTTCTCAAAATCGAGGATTTTTAGCGATGTGTGGGTGCTTTTTCGGTGAATATTCAAATTTGTCAGCAAATTAAGGCTGTCTCACTCACTTTGTTGGCAAATGAGGCCTGAACACCTCCTTAAAGCGTAAAAGCTAGCAAAAGCACTGCTTACACCCTCTTAATTTAAGAACAATTAAGAACAATCCAGCCTCAGATTTTCGAAAAAAATTAAGAACAGTCAGCCTGAACTTAAATTTACTGGTTCTTATAAAAAAAGAGTGTAATTGCTGTTTCGTTTTTAGATTAAGGAAAACATTTATTAAAGAAACACTCTAGTGCCTAGGCCACGTCTTATTAGATAGCGTAGTAATGAAACTTTGGAACTGATAAATTAATGCTTGATTGTGGATTGTTAATTCAAAATACACAATTCAGCTTAAACCAATTCAGTTGTTTCTGTTCCGTACAGACCATTTTGGCAAACGTCCTTAAATGCTAACGTTTTCTTGAAACTGTTGATGTGGGCACAACCAAATGAATTCTTATGATCCATGGGCATATACATAGAAGCCTCGATTTTTTGGCCTAATAAAAGCTTTTCTAGAATTGAAAAGCAAAAGCGAGGTTTCGTCAAATCTCACTTTTATCTTTAGACTAATAATAAACTCAACATGTCTATGAACTAATCTCTTTGTACTAAATCTTAAACGGGAGTGCTTTGACTTTGGTTGAAATACTTTTTAAAAACCGCAGATGATACCTGAAATGTTGCTTTCGAGCGATCTAAACACCAACATGATCTAAATTCCGTTTTATGAATGATACTTTTTACTATCAAAAACCTTTTTTTAAAGTCTTCACTTGAAATATATTTCTTGGCCTGCTGAGAGACGAGGTCAAATACAGCCACACAAAAGATTTGTGATGCATATATTAACTGCAATATCACAGACAAATAACTTTTAATATCAGCAAATATCAACAGCTAGCTTATTGCATTGATCAAATACGCACGAATTGCAGCTTAGAGATTGGCTTACAAAACAAAACAAACAAAAGCAGTTTATATTACCACGAAATGATAACACCAAAACAGATTATGACGACAGTCTATGACAGAAATGCGTGTAAGAGGAACATTATCATTACTAAGGACAAATTGTGGATATTTAATTGAGCAACTAAATAAATCACCACTACTCTTTTAAGGAATATTCGATTTGCTATTAGTCAATAATCTAGTATCTGGAAAAATGGAAGAACAGATTACTATACCAGGTGATAATAAGGTGATAGTAGGTAGTGTCTTTCTTTCGATGATATTCAAAATACGAGGTCTTCTCTATATTAATATCTATTACCTTTTGACACTGAAAAGTTTCTTTAAAATGCTCACATAAAAGTGGTAATCCTACTAGAATTTGCAAGGCGTCATCTATGAGACCAAACGATTTGATTGATAGTTTTTGACAATGGAAATCGTAGCATCGGCATTTCAGTTTAAGGGTGGTTGTATTTAAATCGAGAAATTATCAGCCGCTATGATCAAATTTGCGTAAACCATTGGGGTTGTTCTGCCTTGTTCTCTTAACCATTCAAATCATACTGAAGCTGTCTGAATAAATTTTACCAAAAACAGGCTAAATTCCTTTATGCCCTTTAATAATGTGTGCTTAGTATAGGATGGAGTGCAAGAAAAAATCCTGTTAGAAAGCACCAGCAAAAAGCAGATCTATACGTCTACAAAACCCTAAAAGATAATCAGATTGCTATAAACCCTAAAACCCTAAAGAAATCCTTACGCAATACATCAGCTGCGACAGAAGCGACCCGTTTTTAATAACCCATAATGCATTAAATGTACCTAAGAAGTAGTCAATTTGAAGATAACTAAATTTATTCGCGGGTGGCTCATCTGATGAAACGCTTTCCAAGGAATGTCTGGACAGCTCTCACGAAACTCTTCGGGTAGGACCACGAAGTTTTGCGTTGAATTGCATTGGCCTGTATCGAAATTATGTGTAGCAAAAGACCCAGACTTTGGAAGAATCCCATCACCTACAAAGAATAACGTCCTTTATGACAAGATTGAAACTGAAGGTGTTAGAAAACATTCTAGATTTCAATGAAGATCTGATTAGAAGAGCAACATAGGCAGGACTGCAATGCAAAGCCTGGGCAGTAGCTGGAATCGGTCGCTTGGCCCCACCCTTTACTATTCTGAGACGAGGAACAGTTCACAGGAGCAAATGGAACAGCTTTGTAATAGAACCAAGCAATTGCGGTTTCTCAGCGAAACAAAAACCGAACGGGACCATGCTGAAAACGTAACATAAACTACCGACGCTCATTTGGGTATGGAGCCATGAGGCTTCGGACTTTTTTATAAAATAAATTGGGTTTAATTGCCCCATAATCAGTCCAATATTAACGGAAACAAAGATATTGGCAAAGAAATCAAAACCACTGACAGTGGAAAATCTTGGAACGATTGACGAAACGTTACTACAAGTGAAAATGAGATTTGAGCGTTCTGATTGGTCAATTCAGACCTCCCAGTCTATAGATAGCCAATAAAATCAATTCAAATACCTTCAAAGAGCCAAGAAGACCTCCATACATAGCACCTGCAACTGCTGGGGTCCAAGCATCCTGGCCAGCCATGTACAACCCATCAATCTCAGTGTCACCTCTCATTATCCAGCGCATTGAGGTCTTGCTAAAGTAATCAAGATTGCAGCGAGTACCATAAGAACCCCCTCTGTAAGAGTGCAAGAATGTTGCGTCTGATATCGGTGTTCCCAGCTCGTACCACAGGACCTTGCCCTTCACTTGTGGTACCTGAAAAACGATCGAAATGTATGTAAATGTGCCAGTGCAAGATACTGACACGAAAGTAGTACGCATGAATCGTGCCTAAGTGAAGTTTTGTTTATCTATGATCCATCAGAGTGTTTGTGAGTACTGGATGAGGGCAGAAAAATAATGCTAGAAATTATCCACAAATAGCATACCTATACGACTTCAAAACCCTACTATATAATCGACAATTTTTCAAGCAACTTTCTCGTTCTTGCTTGGAGAGGCGACTTACTCAGGGGGAACATTTTAGATATCAAAAGTCACTTTGACCTCATCAAAAGGGATGAAGAAGCTAGAGTTGAAAGATGGATGCTTTTGGAATCTTGAAAGTCTGAATGTCTCCTGTTTACCACTACATTTTTTTACATTATAAGCTACTCAACTACAAAATAGAAGTGATAAAAAACAACTCCATTTCGAACATGAAATGATCCAATAAATACAATTATGATGATGATGATTAATGGTCATAATCATCATCCCATAGAATAGAAAACAAATCTAAATACCACGCCCAAACTCAAGATTGTTTTTTAAAAGTGTGAAGGAATTGTCCCGAGGTAGGTGGGGAAATTCCTTGAATCTATTTTCGAAAAAAGTTAAAATATCTTGAAGTATTTGAGCGTGATGAACTTTTGGAAGATGAACTTTTCACCGGTTACGAGTTTCGGGCTCAGTTCCTTATAAGTTATCAAACTTTGTACCGTAAAAGAGTTTACAATACAGAAAGAACCAAGATGAAAATATCTGGACCAAAAGTATGGCGGTGAGTTCTAATACTTAGGTATTGATCACACCTTGGAATAGAGAACGTCGAGTAACTTGGCAGCGAACTTTTCCTTTAGCTGGTCGTATTCATCCCCTCTTTTGTGCGTTCTAAGATCCTCCCACTTCTCGAACCACTCGTACTTTCCATCAGATATGAGGATGCAATTAGAAATTCCGGGATGGCGGTCCTTCCAAGTCGGGTCCTACAAAAACAAGACGCATTGCATTTACTATCACCTGCAAAAAAGTTCAAGACTCTCCACTATAAAGGAATCAAACAGATCGCCCCCAAGTTCTCATTAAATTTCTTTCTAAGTCTATCAATTTTATTGGTGCATAAGTTTATATCAAAAATTCACTTTTAAATATCATTCTTCTTTCTTAATGAGTGAGAGAGGTCCATTTCCAAATGAGTAAGAGGAGCCCTTGTCATCATTTTTTGCTAAAAGCGATTCAAGTAGAATAGGCTAGGCAATTTCAGGGTCATTTAAAATTGCTCGTTTTTGCAAAATTGTCTTTATAATATTGAGCTTACAGACAGGAAGGTGTTTTTCTAAATTTTAAAGAAACATTCCTAGATTGGATTTATATTTGACATAAAAATTTAATGACTTTCTATGACTACGACATTGGAATAGAGACCATATTCATAATGTTTTGATACTTTGTAATAGCTTTAACGTGTTATGTCTGTATGTGGTTTGATATGTGGTTTTCTGGGTTTTTTTGGCAAAGTTATTCCGACAAATCGAACACAGTCCAAGCGTTTGGTATACCATATAGGTTTTCCAGACACTGCAATAGAAACGAATTTCAACACAGAGCAAATCCTTGTTAAAAGGGCCAAGCAAAGTGTTGTCGTTCCAAATTTTTGCAAGAAATAAAGATGAGAAACTACACAGAAGAGAGGATTATTTTGTAATTAACCTTTCGGGGACTTTGTCGATCGTTTTGGATAAGTAAGCAGATGTTTAGTGTTGATATCTAGCTAGACCGATCATAAATCATTGAAGATTTCTTATTACTTATTAAGAGAACGGTTTCTATGATCAAAGCTTTAAAAGGAACGAAGCAAGAAAAAGGATGGTGGCATGTGTTCGTAGCAGACCGACAATACATAACTCTTCTCTTTATGCTTTGTTTCTTGATCCTACATTTCCGAAATCTCCTCAACAGAATGATTAAATAGAAAAAGATGACATTGAAGCTGTTCTCCTGTTTTTAGTTAAGAAACAAACGGCCTTCCGATGCCTTAGGAAGCTATGCGAAACTTTGCATATTTCCAGTGGCATCCCCTTCTCCCTTGAAAACAACGTTCTCGATGAGATACTTTGGATCGCTTAGGTGGAAATCTTTCAACTAACATTGCTTTAATACTATTTTTGTAAATATAATAGCAAACAGTTAATTCTTAAAAGTGCAAATTTTCGTGAGAGTTACGCCGCTTTAAGGCTGATATTCTAAAGAAAAGTGGAAATTTGTTTAAGAGTACACTTTGGAAAGCACAAAATTTGACATTTTACAGTAAGGCACAAACTGCCTTTCTCTCTAAGCTGAGAAAACAAACAGTTACATCATTCCCTTCGAATTGTCATTATAACTATTTTTCGTTTTCGCGAATCTATTTCTTTGTTCACCGTTACCAGTTCAGTATGAAGTTCAATCCCTTGTATATCTTCTTCAGTAGCCATTTTACTGCCCTGTTGTCCTTTTTCAATAAATATTTGCAAGCAATTTCTAACCCGAAGCAATTTCTAACCCGAGGCAAGGTGTTTACCTTGCTCAAGTAAATACCTTGCTTCTTTTGTCCCTAAGTTGTCCGCCTTAAACAGGTTTTACTGTATAGCTAAAGGGGGAAAGAGGGGGAAGAAAGAGGGTGATTCACCGATTAAGTAACGCTGCTGCTGCCAGTTGGTATCCTGTTATTGCGCCGTCTAGTAGAGATTTTGTTAATCATGAACAATAGATGTCTGCAATATCTACTTACGTAGTGAATAAATGGTGTATCTAACATATTTAGAACAAGTTGATGACCAGCTTACCTTGGTACAAGGAAACCCAAGATACACGGTGGGCGGTTTGTGATCTGTGGGGTTATCAAAATACTTATCAAAACATTCATCGGTGTCATAGCCATTGAAATACCAAGTGTTTGTCTTCGGGATTCCAACCTCGTCCGCGTCACCTGGAACAGTCAATTCACAAAGATTATTCTCATTGTAATTTTGCCCGTTGTTAGACCTATATCTAATAGAATGTGTATTTCGTTAGATAAAACTAGGAACAAGAAGAAGATATTTATAGCTGTATCTATAATCGATAGTATTTTATAAAGCAGCAAAAGCGAAGGTATTCTGAAGCAAGCTCATCCACTGTATATAATTACAATAGTAACGGGAAATACACCAATGCTTTCATTGGAGCAAAAATGGTTATAATAAGAATCATACCTTTAATAGCAACAAAAAGGTACATATGACCATATGATGGTATCATCTTGTTTGTTTCCTTGAATTCTTTAACTAGAGGTAAATTTTGCGGAAGTAGCTTGTTGTACAAGTTATGAATGCCAGTCGCATTAATGACAATTGGAGCCCGGATTTCTATCATGTTTGGTTTCTTTTCCGAACCCGGTTCTATTGACGTGGCCTTGCAGACCCGGACACCAACGGCACGTCCATTTTCGATCAAAATTTCGTCAATGTGGGCATTCACTAGACACTCGCCACCATATTCATAAACAACCTGCATTAGACAACACGTTCTGTAGAATGGGACTAAGCCATGAGATAAGAAAGTATCTATGATCCTGATGGACAATGCAATCCCTCTTTCAAACATGGTATTGCTTCAAAAAGCTTAAACCATACAGAAAGGTGTAAATATCAAATTTGTGGAAGCAAGGAAAATACAACAAAGTTAGCCTATTTGCACGAACATGAAAATCATGGTTGATCTCATTCAGACACGGGGAAAGAAAATAAGATGTAGAACTATTTTAAAGAATTCAGTTGGCTGGGATAATGCCAGTGTGTCAACCTAAACCTCTTTTACCTTCTTTATAGCTTCCTCAAAGGAAGAAACTAGTCAAAAAAGAATGTTTTTCCTTTTCGAGAATCCATCATCGTGATAGCATATTTGCCAAAACTTTAGCTAAAAACTAATATAGTCAAAAAGAAATATTTCCTTAAACTCAATTCAAGAATCAATTATTAAGTCATGAATACAGGTTAAAATATAGGTTCATAGCACTAAGAATTTCAGGCCGTGAAAACAAATTAGCCCTTAAGTTACTTTAAAGAAAGAAAACATCTTACTATAAATAAATACTTTAGAAAAATATTGGTACCTTGGCTGCGCTTTCAGAAATGGACTGAGTTGCTCCATTTGTATATGAAGCACCATTCATATAATACCAAGCTGTGAGGGAATGTGCAACTACTGATGAATCTCTTGGTTGACAGGCATAATCTCCCAAAGGATGAACCATTACCCCTGAAAAAGGAGATTTGAAATGCAACCTGTAAGTGGGCAGCCCAAAAAAATTTCAAAAAAATGTTCAGTTATGTTTCATGTTGAGTATTATAATAGAAAAGAACAGGAAAATCCGAGAATAAAGATTAAGTTAGCAATGGGACCCCTTTGAAATGTGGCCAAAAATGTGGATCTTGGTATAGCATGGACCCAGGGTCACCAAGCCACCTGAACAGTGGGGTGCAAGCAGGGCTGCCACCAAAGGGGGGGCAGCCAAGGCAATGATACCAGGGCCCAGGCCCTGAATTTGCTGAGTAATAGGTGTGGTATTGGCGTAACAAGAGCATTGTTTGGTTGTATTAATACAGGGCCATGAGCAGCTGCAAAGTACTTCCATAGAAATAAATTCATTTTTCTTTGTTTTTAGTAAGATCTTGAAACCTTGTGTATTGTTTTTTATTATAAGGTATTTTTTTCAGTTTTAAGTTTATTGGTAATTTTGGAGATTTGTTAACTAAGTCCTAATTTTGCTGAATTTGCTGAGTGACTTAGTCCCAGGAGGTAGCTGCACCCAATGCAACCCCTTTAGCGACAGCCATCAATGGACCATCAGCAAACTTTAACACAGTTACTTCAAAATTACTATATATACATTATTATGAAATGTGACCGATCGTCAAACAAATGAAATATAAGAAGAAATACCACAAGCTTATGCAATTGAATGAATCCTGAGATAGTACACAAGATTCAAATATGATGAAAGTCTCATAAAGGCTGCTAGCCTGGGGATCAACAACAAAAACTTTGACACCTGCTTGTAGCTACTACTTTGATAGATTAACTTTTTAACTAATTTTTATAAATTATTCATTACCTTTTAAACGTCTCCAGGTATTTTCAAGCCCTTTTTCCTCTTCTTTGGGAAGAGCCTTGTGCTGCAAAATTTCATCTTCAGTGAACCCATGTGACAGCATGCCATCAAGAGTGTAGCCTGTTGTTATTTTGCCATACTTGAAAAAAGAATTGTACAGTGGCTCCAGCAGCCCTTCCAGCCATCTGGGAAACAAGCGTACTAGATACAGAGGTATAATTGTATTGTGTGCTACACGGCAAAATTCTAGAAATCTCTTCAACCTTGGCTTCAACTTTGGCTCATCAGGGTTAATCCTCTGGGAGATCTCTTCAATCAGCCTCTCAGCCCCCTGAAGAAAATCATAGCTGTCATTATTAGGGCAACCTTTGTCGACTCTTGGGTCATGTGGAAGTACAAGGCAGTCATAGGGATCACCAAGGTCATTCCATTTCACTTCACCATCTGTCACATACTTCATAATTGCTCCAGAGCGTGCAGTATCAAAGGACATATCAACTGCACAGTAATGACATCCTGTGTCAAACTCGCAAGTGCTAAACCCACTTCCGTCAAGGTTACTGCTTGACCAACTGAATGTATGTGTGCAGCCACCAAGTTTGTCATGCCTTTCTAGCACCAGAACTTTTTTCCCATGCTTGCTAAGAACAGAGGCAGCAGACATACCACCAATCCCTTAAAATTAGACAGAAATTTTTGCATATTACATAAATACAACTCTACTGGTAGCATTTTGTTTTATACTAAAATGCACTTTGGCCAATTTATGAAAGCTGGCATGATTTCATGAATGTGTATGTATAGGTTACAACATATATTCTGTGGTCACTTTATTTGTAACATCAAAACAAAAACTTCTTTTTTGTGAAAGGTGAGAAAGTTACTACAAGTCAAATATTTTTTTTATAACTTATATTTGTATTTAGAGATATTTTACAATGCTTTACAAGACCCTGTTGAAAAAAGAATCAGTGAGAAGGTGTTCTAATGCAAAAACTATTAGAGGAAAATTACCATGAATGCTGTATAAATGAAATTATGGGACAATTAAGGGACAATGTCATTGCACAACCGATCTCTAATGTCTGCTTGTATACCACTATCCAGTAGGGACACTACATCAACCTTCTTAAAAAATTGCTGGGAAAAGTATCTGCTCTCTGAAAGAAAGGGCTTTGTCTTATGTAGCATCCGAAAAAAGTGTTCAATATTTTAGTATTGATTCTCTAGTTGATTCTCTATAGTTTTGTTTATTTCGAAGTTCAAAAGACCTGTCGTTTTCCTGCTAGCTCTCTGGTGACACCCTTTGACTACCAATAATTACAAAAGATATCTTTATCATAGCAAGACAACAAGACAACATGGCGATTTTGAATCGTTCATAGGATGAAAATTGAAATCAACCGGTACCTAATCCAGTAGTCGAGGTGATAATCTTAATTCAGGATAGGGGCACATGTCACAACAGACATAACATTCGATTTTTTTAAAGCAGCTTCAAAGTTTCGATCATAATATCACCGAAAAAGAAATTGGTATCTCAGAAGCACATGACTGAGATGTGATACCGATATTGCCACAATTCTGATTATGTTGAGTGACAAATATGTAACAAACTTAAGTGACAAAATCTATGTGCCAGACTGCGTGAAGCAAAATAAATGTATACATTCACAGCCTCTGTTATCAGATATTTAAGAAAGTTCTGGGTGGAAGCATTCGGAAGTATTGGTGGAAAGCCGGGGCCAGGCATAGCTGCTGCCATTTTATTAACACTCGTGTCATAAATAGTCAGATGGGTATTTTTCAATCCGTTATAGGCCTACTGCATATTTGTAAAAGAGAGTGAATTTGAATCTTATTTTAGGATTAAAATAATGATTATATTCTGGATTACATGCGTTGCACGAAAGATTTAGAATACTTTCTACCTAGCGCACACCGGGCTGTTGAAAGTAAACACAAAATTTATCCGTCACCCAATCCGCGCAAATGTTGCACACGGAGAAAAGGTTACACGGCTAGTTTTATGAATCAAAACTGATTTCAACTAAACACTCCGCACGAAACATCTGCTGCAGGTAATTTACATTTTCGACAGATAGATACGTGTCTGTCCTGCCTGCAAAAACGTTCCATTTTTAATGCATTTTGGAAACTGTACTTTGGATTGAAAGGTCAAAGGTCTAGCCTTGTTTCAAAAGGGGCTGGTGGCTAAATTTTTAATTTCAACCTTGAAATCTTTAAGCCAAACAAAGGCATAGTGAAAGAAGGTATACCCAATGTAGCAATCGACTTCTAACTGACAAAACTTTGTGTCGATCTTAAACAGAATTTATAAACAATAAACGACAGCGTCGATTATTTCTCCCAATATCTGTTGTGGAAGACCGATTTAAGGCACGCCCCTTCAATTCCAAAACGTGCAGGCTTAGGGTTGATTTCGCTCATCAGTTTAAAAAACAAATTTGATAATTTCAAAAATTGTCTTTGATAAATCACTTACCTGATCCGACGACAATAACATCGACATTGCTTGGGATCTTCGAAGTAGTGAAGCGATTTCTGATCAAGTCAAGCTTCGGGTCGACAGCCCTCTTCTTCTTTGGGTGCGGTGGTGCTATCAAAAGCCAAAAAACGCAAACAAGAAAACCAAGAAAGCAAAAGATCCCTCCTGCAATTTCCAGCAACGCCATTCCTCTATTCTGCCTGTGTTACCAACAAGTCAAGCAGAAGACTAGTTCGTTACAAAACGGGAGGTACCCTCCTTCTTCACAAATAAATCTTTCGATTGATCGAAGGGCATGAAATATGCCGCAGACCTATACAATAGGCGCTAATAAGCATGACAAGGGTGGTTTGTGAACCTGCAAGTCAAGGTAAATATACATTTGTACGCCCATTTCATTACCAGGTGGAATCCCCATTTTGTTTCTGTGCGATCACCCGCAACATAGTTTCCCGCCATAAAGCGCCAATCCAGCGTCCTCACAGTTTTCTAAACGTGCTCGGTGCAGTGCTCAGGGGAAGGGGTCAAGGGGTCACTGACCTTGGGGCTATGGCTATATGAAAAATCAAAAGTAATTCAAACGAGCTAGTAGCTTTAGATGATTTTCTAGTAATTTAACATCATAACATTAACACGAAATTACTACAATAGTATTGCAGGCCAAGCCCGGGCCGCGGAACGGATTTATGGGCCCCGGTTCAGGCCGAAAAATGATTAGACAGGCACATCTTGGGCGGACTCTTCTAGGAGGCACGGGGGTACTCCAGGGATCTTTAATGTGCAATCAACACAAGAAGTGCAGTTCTTAAAACTTTTCGTGCAGTTCTTAAAACTTTTCGTGCAGTCCTAAAATTTTACTTTAATAAACAAAAAATTCAGGAATTTATTGCAGACAAAAACAAACAAAAGTTTAAATGATGAAACACAACAAACTCACAAAGATGACGCCAAAATTAAGCAAACATCTTTTGGTATATAGAAATTGAAAGATAAAGAAAACATTCAATGGTGAGAAAATACAATGCTTATAAAAATAGTCTTTAATTCGTTTTTTTAATCACGCATACACGAAGCACGAAATTGATAGCTTCAAAGCAGGACCCCTTTTTAACCTCTTGAAAAAACAATATTGAAAAAATCAAGGACAAAAATAAATCATGTCACCAGTTTTGAATTGAAATTTTTCAGTTGTTTGGCTAAACGACACAGACAAAAATAAGTAAGAGGCAATCCAACATTTACTTATAAAGTGCAATTGCTATTTATACCTTGCTTTATTGTCATTAGTATCGCGCCGTCTAATTGGCATAAACTCGAAAAATAAAGACGATTTTAAAATGTTTTAAAGATTATATAACACTTTTTAAAGTCGTTCCACAAACACAATTTTGTTTTTCACGATTCTGTATGTTGGTCTCTTGGGATTCGATATAACCAAGAACTTGCAATTGTTCGAAGGGGCGGATCCAGAGCAAATTTGAAAGATGGTAGTGGGGGCGCTGAAAAATTTTCAGAAATTGGCGACGAATGTACGCTGTACACAACAATTTCAGACCCTAACTACTGACAGAAGGCTCTCCATTCACCTTGTAAGGGAATTTTCACAATATTTGTTGCATTCTTTGAGGTAATCCTTGAAGTAAATCAACCTGCAAGTCTCAGAAACCTGATTCTCAATCTTCACAAGGGGCGCACAGTTTTCGAAAATTGGGGCACCAGACTTGCTTCAACTCGGTGAAGGAGGGGCAACTGTCCCTAATTGCTCCCCCCTCTAAATCCGGCACTGATTGTTCCTATATTTTCAAAAGTTTGATTTTCTACTTTAAAGTACTTTATAATTGCTTCCAAGTTGAGCTAGAATCTACTGATATTACATAATAAATCTATTAGGAAAAATTTTCTTTATACGTTTTATTTCCCATATGCATGGCAATAAAACATGTATATTTTCAGTGTCACCGAGAGAATTGTGCAACTCTAAATTTTCTTTAAAAAACCTTGGGGAATGCATTGGCCTGGGGGCTCAAGCTCCTTGAAAAGATTTGGGGAAATGGCTTCGTCACCCTACATTCTTTTTGATACAGAAAGGATTTAGGGGGTTCATAAAAGGGTAGCATATTTTCACTATCTAAGGAATTAGGAATAAAAAAAATTTCTGACTACCTTGAGATGTACCAACAGGGGCTCACTTTGGACTTTCCGAGAATTCTGAGACATGATTTTGCCTTTCATCTTTTTTCTGTCACTGGTATGCCAATTATAAAAAAAACCTTTTCCAACAAAACACGTTTATGACTAGTAGCTCTTTTGTTTTTAGCAACATTTTCTTGCATTTTTCTCAGTTGTAATTTGCTAGCCTGAATAGCAAGTTATGCACCCAATATTGTCCAAAATGCTTCGTTCTGAACTTTGCTTCAAGTTCTTTTCTCTTAATTGTTCAACAGTCCATGTTATGTTTATTGTTAGCTTGACCCCTGAAAAAAATTTAGGGGGCTTAGCCCCCCTGGGAAATAAGGAATTTGGCTATCGATTTGTTAGACTAATTTTTCACATTCTTAGTTTCATGGATAAAAATCGTCTCAAGAGAAAGTCTGCGCCTATAATTCCTTTTGATAATCTGTAAGATAGTGTTCTTTGATTCATAAACATCTTTCATTTTTCTTATGTTGTCTAGTGTAAGATATTTTCATCTGTTTACATTATAATGATGCCATGATGAAATTCTGCTTTTTGGTTTGATACCAAATAGTTTGCAATGTGCCTTGTTTAGCAGCTGTTTCGCTTCTAGCTAAAACTTCATGGAATTTTTCGCAAGGGTTTATCATTCTATTATGCTGCAGACATCCATTTTTGTCGTCTCTGGTAGTTGTTCTCGTGGTGTAGAAATTTCATTCTTTTGTTAAATCTTGTAGCATCCTTTCTCAGTTCATTAATTTCTTCTTTATATGAGCCAGCATAGGTGATTTTCTGCATCTTTCAGTTTGATCAAGAAACAACCTTTCTGTTTCAATATTTAAGGGCCTGTTTAGCCCATAAAACCAATTGTATTTAAATAGTACCTTGCAAAAGTCTAAGTTAAGTCATAGAGTTCTTTTGACATCATTTTTTCTATCTACAATGTCATATGCATTCCACAAATCCTATAGAAACTGATGTGAGGTGTATCAAATACGCTCTTTGCTTTTTATAAAAACAATTTTATAGAAACACGAGCCTCAAAATTGGCTGAGCTACTGTAAAATGCAAATTTTAACAACATTTTATCTCAAAAACGAGAATTTCTAGCCATATGTGGGTGCTTTTTCGGTGAATATTCAATCTTGTTGAAATGAAAGTTGTCCCACCAACTTTGTTGGCAAATGAGGCCTGAACACCTTCCTAGAGCGAAAACACATTCTTGACTTCAAGAACCACTATTTCTGGACAAATCAACACTGGATTAGTCCCTGTTATGTTACAGAAATTCTTCGCTCAAGCTTCATGATAGCATAAGCAATTGTTTTTCTTCTGATAACCACTGCTACTGAATTTAAAGCCGTGGTAAATTTGGCAAAAAAAGCTTGAAAACATCGAATCGTTTTTTGATGCGAATAGAAATGAATTTTCTTATCGCCATATTGGACTGGACTCGTGTGCATTACGACAATGATGCTTGGCGAATTGGAAACTAATGAAAAAATAGCCAGAAATATAAATTCCTTTTTTCATTTCCCTAGTGACCTGTGAAAAATGCCTTCTGCCAAAATGATGCAAAACTCAAAATCTCAAACCCTGGAAACTCTAAACTACTGTATTAGTTTGGTCTTCTAATCGTTGAAACAGAATTTAGGACAGCAGCCGAGAAAAAACATTTAGTTGTTTAATTCATTCTTTTTGTGATGAAATTAAAATTTCGTGAAAATTAAATTAAAAGATTAGTTATATTTCTAGTACCAAATTATAGTGGTACTACAACAGCCATTGCCAAAGTTGGCATAGGCCAAGCTTCAGCTGGTTACTTGCGAAATGATAAAAACAAGAGTCAATTGACTGAACTTCTGGCTTAAATAGCAGCAAGGCCAATGACGCAGCAGTTGTGGTGACGTAGAAGACGCCATCGTGATTCAAGATTCCTGCTAGTCTTCTTGTATATTCTAGAAAAAAGAAACAGATTTATTTATTATCACATGAAAATTTATGATAATGAAAATAGTTTTTAACCTAGTTTCATAGCTTAAGTTTACAAGAATGCCGTGAAATTTGGCCAAATTTAAAGCATTTCAAAAATAGGACGGAGGGCATATGTAAGCAGAAAATGACATCTCCGTCAGCTACAAATGGGCATTTTGCAGTTTTAGAGGACCCTCATGAAAAGCACCCTCGAGTGACTGAGGCCATCCTCTGTAGATATTTGTCTTATTATTATCATTATTATCATTTTACCTCTGTTTTGGAAAAGTAGGTACATCAGATCCTGTACTCCCAGGCTCCTAAATCTATGTCCATTATACATGTTAAAGAGAATCTCATTTTTCTTAAAGAATAGAATTCTCAAAGCAGACAAAAAACGACAATGAATATTTATGGAGCTTTGATGCCAGGAAAGTTCATGAAAGTTCAAGAAACGACTAAAATTGGGAACAAACTGGCTTTCCTGAGTAACTCACCTCTTGTTCAGGCCAATTCCATAGAGAAATCCATCCGACCCCATGCTTATATCAACGACTTGGCCACTGTTTCTCAAAGGTCCTCTCCACTTGGAGTTGTAACTTCTTCTGATATACAACTTCTTGTTCATCCCGATGCCAACAATTGCATCTCTGCTTGTTTTAGTTATTCTCGTCACTGAGCCAGATCTTCCAATCAGCCTCCATATGCCATTAACACCAGCTCGTTGCCAAAGTCTATTGCGCCTTCCTACTCCAATGACGCGCCCACTGCGTAACTGTACGACTGATTTGACGCAACAGGAGCGCGAAACCTGTCGCCATGAGCTGCTATCCACTGACGACCTGGTGTACATTTTGTGATCCATTCCAATCCCAACGAGTTGTTTGTTTTTCAGTAGCGTGATGCTTGTTACCTGGAATAGCACATTGACAGAATCAGTTGCGGAAATTCAGGCTTTAATTTAGGGGGGGGAGGGGGGGCGGTGGCCAGGCCTACAATTTTCCGACAAGATAACATCTTGATCATGTTCAATTTTAAAGAAACTGCACATTTGATAAAAATAGGTGATTTTTGACGGAATCCTTTTCTGTGGTCGGGAAATCTTTCCTGACCACACCATAATTAAATAGCAAGAAGAACAATCCGTTTATGATTTTTGATATCAAGATCGCTATATCATCTAAGACAATTGATGGTACAAGAGGTCGACCGATTATACTTTTGCAAAAAGGGCACAGAGAAGTTAAAGAGGCCCCTGGGGTAAAAAGGGAAAATGCAGATCACCTGCGAGCGAAGCGAGCAGAAAATTTGACAATTATGCCCCTTAGACTAGCTTAAAATTCCTTTTCAGAATGATTTCTTGGAGTAATTTTGACACGTTAAACGGTTGTCAATTATCCGGCAAAAGCCCGATTTGGGGGCCCGAGCCCCCCCCAACCCCCATAATTTCCGCCACTGGACAGACTTACTGGACAGAGTTACTGCGTAAGAGAGACTGGATAAATTTGGCTGATTCAAAAACAATAATGGTAGTTTCGGTGTAAAAGAAAAACACTCTTCTTTGTCATTTCTTACAACACGATGTAAACGAAGATGTTCTGGAAGTGGCTTGAAATACAGTTTTTTTTAAATAGGCACATTTAGTGCAGCAAAGCAGCTTATATTTTTTATCAAGAATCCAAAGAAAGAACCAAATTGAAAAATATTCAAGTGTGGAATTGAAAATAAATATTTCATTGTTCTTCCACAGATTCTGTACTGATGACCTCAAGCAACAAAAGCCAAGAATAGCAAAAATCTTTAAATCTCGTCTCCTTATCACTCTCACTAAACAGTTGAACAGTTGAGACTAAAGTTCTGAAAAAGACAACTCACCTTTCCACTGCTGAGAACAGAAAACCATGGAGCACGGTCGTTTGGCTTGAAATACAGCTCTCTGTTCGTACCAACTCCTACAATTTTGACTGGTACACGTCTGCTCTTCACTTGTATTGATTTTACACAACATGTATGGTGGCCCTGGAAAGCCCATCTAACTCTGCGGGTATTGGCAAGAACAGTTGAGTACAGTTTGTTGTTCATGCCAACGGCTGGATGAAAAAGATTTAAAGGTTTTAATGAAGAAAATCAGGAACTCTTTTTAAGTCTTACCTGCTGTAAACTGCAGGTAAGGCCTAGCTGAAGAGATGGAATAGAGTAAATAAAGATATTGCTGGAGAGGTACATATAAACCAAATCATTTCACAGATATATATTAGAATTATATGTTAGATTAAAATATATATATGTTATATATGTTATTTTCCTCCTATATTATATGGGGAAAAATATTTGTTAGATTAAATTATAGATACTGAAATCTTTAAATTGTCATTTGCAAATTAAATTTGAACGACATATCCCAGTGTCCTATTCATTTGAAAAACCTTAATTTGTATTAATAATGAAGAGACTTTGCATTGAGAATATAAAACATAAATTTGGATTGGTTTGAAATTTAACTGACGTTAATGCTTAGAATTGATGCGTAAAAGGTATTAAGCAGAATGCGTCACTGTCGACAGACAATCAAAGAAATTTGCACATCACTGGAATTAAAATGTTTGATGATATTAATTCAAAAGATGACGAAAATCATGTTCAAGATAAGACTAATTATTTAAAAAAATTATTTTTAGATGTAATTTTACTTACCATAGGTAAAATGCTTGTTGACGTCATCTCGCACCTCAATGTCTTTGACACAGCAAGAGCCTGGAATTTTTCTCCATCTGCTAGCGAGGCCCTCTCTTCGGTATATAAAGTTGTCCATACCGACACCGTATAACCTACCCGTTACTCCTGCCACGGCCTTGACAGTACCTGAATGCGGATATGGGCCTTCCCAACGACTGTTAAGTGATTTCTTTGAGTAGAGTTTGCCATTCATACCAACTCCGACGATGGTCATTCGATTGCACTTTTCAGCCCTAAATGTTGTAACATCCTTCACGCAGCACGAGTTTGGAACAAGAGACCATCTTCCGAACAAATTTCTTTTTATGTAAATGTGTCTGTTGAAAGAAAAGTAGATTTATTAGTACACTGTTGCCCTAAAAAATAGCCTGATATGTAGAAAGTTGTGAACTATCTAAAAGTATGACCTGAAAAATATTTTGCAATACCATACTCTTACTTATCTACCTTCTATCTACACCAACTCAAAGAAAAGAGATAGAAGAAGAAAAGGTGGCCTACTCATTAAACTCGATAAACTTATAAACTCATTCCACAAGTTAGGAATGTACACAACATTCCTTTTAGGTAAATGATTTGAGCCAGTAACCCCCTTACCCGCTACAACTAGCGAAGGGGGGTTTCCTGTGATTAGTTCAAAAGTTCAGCTCAGCTCAATTCAATTCAATTCAATTAAGGAAATTATTCAACAATCCAATAAGACGCTGAAGTAAGTGACGTCACCTGTTTAATCCAACACCAAGAATGTTGCCGTTCTTCAAAAGATGAATCTGAGTGACGCAGCAGCTGTTAGGAACAAGAATCCATTGTTTACTTCTGGAAGTCGTGCTTCTCATATAAAGATGGTTGTTCATTCCAACTCCAATGAATCTGCCATTGACCTGTATAATTTTTCTTGGCTCGCCTTTGTCAACACAAATAGCTTGCACACAAGCCAAAAACAGAAGACTCACGTAGAAAAGCATCTTTCAGTCTTTCTAAGTCTACAAAGATATGATATATAGGACATGATATTGTCGCCTGATATGAAAAATGATTAAAAAATTGTTGTACCAAGCAAAAAACAGTGATTTAAGCATTTCATATCGTAGAAAAACTTTTCACGAAGAGTAAAACTACAAGAACATTGCTATTTGCAATTAAATTTACTCCACGGGTATCTATAACGCTCCCTGGTATTTGCGCTTCTAATGCCTGTTAAATATCTATAGCCAGTGCGTATCGGTTGATATGTTGCGATGTCACAGAAATAGAGAGAGCGATACTGTGCGAACGGAGCTTGTGATTCAATACGTTTGTAGAAACAAATCGCCTTAAGAAACTTTTGCTATTCAGTTGTAGATTTTAGGAGCGTACTACTCTCGTGACAAAACTTTGAACACGAAAACAACTATCCATCAAACTTTGGTTATGCTACGCTTAATCGTAAACAGAATCCCTTAGCAGCTTTTCCCAAGCAGCTCTTGAAAAACCAGCAAATTTTTCCGTTTTGCAAAATCTGTTTCCATTATAACAGGCCAGAAATGACTGTTTCTTAAAAAGTTGTTGGCAAGTTGAGGGTTTTGAAGACACATCTCGAAAAAGTACATTTGCAAATGAAAATGATAAGCTAACGTAATCTATGGAAAATATGATTCTTGGACTAAAAATTCCAACTCTGTAAAATGCAATGCTATGAAAAAGCTGAGCAATATCTGACAAGCGACAAAAAAGATCTGTTAAATCGCCTCGTACATATGAAATTGGATAAATATGATACGCAAACCACCTATCTGAATCATATTTTGAAGTTTTAGGTTTATGTACGGCGTTGCCTGACCGTTCCTTTCACAAATTTCATTATCGATGCTGCCTGGCCCATGCTAGTTCATTACGGGCCTAAAAATGAGAAATAGGTTCTACTACATACCTGTTGAAGCACAGCCTTGCCGTTGTGATGTCATTGCAAGCTCTGCCCCTTTTATTATCTCCAGATCTTTGAAAGAAAACATTTTTCAATGAAAGCCTTTGATAGGATGAAGCTACTTTGTGCCAAATTTTGTTTGGATTAGTGGAGTGCATGCACCAACGTGCTGAGATACTACTTTTCACAGTCTCAAGGTAATTGAAATGAGCCAGTAAGATGTGGTGCCCTTGTGCTTGTTTCCCTCGTTGAAAGTTTAAAACAAAGGCGACGTAGCATTGCAAGCAAGCTCTGCTTCTTTTACTTTCTTATGATCCTTGAAAGAAAACCTTTTTTTCAATGAAAACCTTTGCTAGAATGACGTTACTTTGTGCCAAATTTTGTTTAGATCAGTGGAGTGTGCTGGGATACTGCTTTTAACAGTCTCGAGGTAATTGAAATGTGCCAATAAGATGTGTTGCTATTGTGCCCTTGTGCTTGTTTTTCTGGTTTAAAGTTAAAAACAAAAACAACGGTTCATTCAAAACAACGTAGATTGAACCCCAACCATCTTTTTTTCCACTGAAACCATAACGATAATTGTTCAGACTTTTTAAATGTTTGTCCCTCAAAAAGAAATTAAAATATGCCTGTGTCTTTTTGTGAATAGAGAAACTTTGATCAATTCTGAATGTAAGTGCTAAATTGGACAAGACCTGCTTACACTCTTGCTATCGTTATTTCAATAAAGTTAAGTTTCTTGCTTGATTTTAGAAAAGTAGGAACTGTCTGCAATTTTTTAGAGGCAGCAGGCACTGAGCAACCGTTATCCATATCTAATTTCAAGGTGCAGTGTTAACCAAAATGTGCAGTGATACACAAGAAAAGTGTGCAGTAAATAGGAGGCAAATTGACGCATTTTTCACAAACTCCAAAATTTTTGAACTTTGAAGGAGAAGTTTAATATCCAAAACATACGAGGGCAGGGGGCAAAATGTCCACAAACAGACAGGGCAGGGGACAAAATGGCGATGTTTGGATTTATAGCAAAAATACAGGGCTATAAATCTGATTTTTTAAGAAGATTCCTGTACATTTATTCAAAATGTTCTCTCAATCCCACCAAAGGGTATGCAGAATGTACAAAATTGGTCTTAGACAGACGCAAAATGCTGGAATAGTAGATTTTCTTTACTTACGTGCGACTCTTTTGTCATCTCGTATTTTCGGCCCTATAAGAAGAGGTATTAGGGTGTGTCCCTTTCCTGGGAAAACTTTTAAACCCCATTTATTAATGTGATACCCCTTTTCAATTCGACACACAGTAAACTAAGATTCAAGGTCTAGAATGAAAAATAATACCAACACAGCTTTCAGCTGTTAAAATGTCAAACAACTTAATGGGGTGACTCAAACGACTTAATGGGGAAAACAGACTCAGAAAGTTTCAACAGGACGGTATGCGTTGGCTTTTCACGACGCCTGCTTCAAGCGATGGCTTTTCAAAAGCTGATTCAGATAGTTTGACGCACAAACAGCAAACAACAATTTCGAAAACCATAGATGTTTGCAGGGCGAGAATCGAGTATCTGCTGTCCGGTGTTTCTAAAAAAATTCAGACAAAGGGGCTGAGTTATCCAAAAAATACGAGCAAACGAAAACAATCCGATCGGGAGAGGGGTAAAATTTCTTTCTCAACGCAGGCTTAAAAGTAAGTTCAATTAAAAGTTTGTCAACGGGCTACAGCTATTATGGCTTGATTCATGAGTTTTAGAACCAGAGCCTAATCACAGCTGGGTGAAGGGTGAAGGCCTGTACTAATGTGGTCATTTCTTAGACGATTTTGAACAGTTTTAGCTGATTTGCAGATCTAGAGGTATTTTATGATGTTTTTCAAGTTCTCTGTTGAAAAACCAAAAAGCCTAAAGATAGAAACTTGTGAGAATATCACATTGCGAGTTTTGGAAGCCCAGGTAACCGGTGAAATACGCACGATGCCAATTTTAGCATGATTTACATGAATAATAGCAACAGCGATAAAAAATTCATCTACAGTTGAAATATAAAATTGTAGCAACTTGGCTCATCTAAACTAACATTAAGATGGTTGAAAAAGAATGAGTAAATTCTTGAGAGAAGTGTATTGCTGAGCATCGATTTAAGGAAAAATTTTATAGGTACCACGGGGCAGGAGGCTGGGGCTTTAACCTACCCCCCCCCCCCCACTTTTTGTCAATACATGTAACAATAATATGAGAAGAATAGCCTTTGAAAAAAGCAAACATTTAGTAAACTAAAGCTTTTCGTCTGACACTCTTCAGAGTTTAAAACGTCAGAACATAGATCAAAAACTCTACGCTAAGAAATATATATACCCAGTTGTGGATCGAAATAGGCCAATCAGAAACACGAGCACATGACTGTAAAGGTTGACCAATCAGTGCCGCTTGCCTATTAGAATGTTACCAATGGAGTCCTAAGGTGAAAACGAACTCCTTTTGTCTACACAGTAGCGTAGAGTTTACTAAATGTTTGCTTTTTTCAAAGCTATTTACAAGTTTTGTACCACCAAAAGATTGTTTGAATATGAGAAGAACAATCATTAAAGCCTCTTTTATTCAGTTTTAGCCCCCCCCCCAATTTTTTGACCCCCCAATTTTCTCTGCACCCCGTGGTGCCTGGCGTATAGGCAAAAATGGCAATCAACGAAGAATGGTAAGCACTTATTTCTTACATGGACAGAATGTGATATTATTATGCTTCACTTTCGCTGAACTAATGCTACTGGTTGCTGAAAAAAATCATGCCTGCGTGGTTCGCAGACCACTAACCACTTACAAGCGTCGCGTTAATACAGCTTTCACATGCCACGGCAACATTTTCTATGTGTTTTACTCTTTAGCTGAAGGCTGGGCTGTAATCGGAATCCCCAAAGGTTCAAAATATTCTTATGACCTCCATTGATGCCACGACGCCAAGAAATACACCTCTGTCACCATTATTGGTATAAAAAATTTGTGCTATACAATTTAAATCAAAGTTTTATTGTAGAAGATAGAAAAGGCAAGATTGAAAGTTTAAAGGTAAATGGCATGATTTTGCACATTGAGCGCTCCTTCAAGCTGCGGGCTCCCTCAAGGCTCTTGTCTTTGAACACCTTTATCTCAGATTAACATAGCGATCTTTAATTAGCCATAAAGCATTGGAAAGTAAACATATACTAGACATATACGCTGATGATACAAGTTTATTTCTGTCATAAAGCTCTGTAGCGAATATCGATGAAGGAATAAAGATCTTGAATGTCAAGTGTGAACGAAAATCTTGACAGATTTAAAAAATGGGGTATTTTGCAAACCAGCTGTCTTTAACGATACAAGGCATTCAATGTACGATAATTAGAGGCAGACAGGGTATGCAAGCCTATCAGAAATCCAGTAAGGGTGGAAATTCAGGTGGACAACTTTCAAGAAAGTGAAGTGGAGGAGACCTTGATTATGACTGGGGATAATGGAAGTGAAAAAATAGAAGAAGCCCAGAAACTAAGCAGTGCTGTCGCTACCATGACTGAAGACTGAAGAAGCAGTTGCTACAGTGCTGTCACTACCATGACTGGGGGTGTCACAACCATGACTGAAGACTGAAGAAGCAGTCGCTATAGTGCTGTCACTACCATGACTGGGGCTGCCATAACCATGACTGAAGACTGAAGAAGCAGTCGCTATAGTGCTGTCACTACCATGACTGGGGCTGTCATAACCATGACTGAAGACTGAAGAAGCAGTCGCTATAGTGCTGTCACTACCATGACTGGGGCTGTCATAACCATGACTGAAGACTGAAGAAGCAGTCGCTATAGTGCTGTCACTACCATGACTGGGGCTGTCACAACCATGACTGAGACTGAAGAAGCAGTCGCTATAGTGCTGTCACTACCATGACTGGGGGTGTCACAACCATGACTGAAGACTGAAGAAGCAGTCGCTATAGTGCTGTCACTACCATGACTGGGGCTGCCATAACCATGACTGAAGACTGAAGAAGCAGTCGCTATAGTGCTGTCACTACCATGACTGGGGCTGTCATAACCATGACTGAAGACTGAAGAAGCAGTCGCTATAGTGCTGTCACTACCATGACTGGGGCTGTCATAACCATGACTGAAGACTGAAGAAGCAGTCGCTATAGTGCTGTCACTACCATGACTGGGGCTGTCACAACCATGACTGAAGACTGAAGAAGCAGTCGCTATAGTGCTGTCACTACCATGACTGGGGGTGTCACAACCATGACTGAAGACTGAAGAAGCAGTCGCTATAGTGCTGTCACTACCATGACTGGGGCTGCCATAACCATGACTGAAGACTGAAGAAGCAGTCGCTATAGTGCTGTCACTACCATGACTGGGGCTGTCACAACCATGACTGAAGACTGAAGAAGCAGTCGCTATAGTGCTGTCACTACCATGACTGGGGGTGTCACAACCATGACTGAAGACTGAAGAAGCAGTCGCTACAGTGCTGTCACTACCATGACTGGGGCTGTCATAACCATGACTTAAGACTGAAGAAGAAAAAAATGAGCATTGGTTCAGAAAGAAATTATTGGAAAACACTTTCTAATTTTCATAAGGTCACACATTTACCAGACCTGATTACATTTTCATGACTGATCAAATTTCAGAAAAGCTCTTCAAATTGCAAAAGTTGGAGTACATTGCCAAGCGACAATGCTAACGGATCGACGGTATTTCATTGCTAGCAGAAGCTGCTCTTCAGTATAGCCTTTTTTAAGACTAATTGTTTCTAGAACGTTTTCCTTTGGTTTGCGTTTTTACAATATCAGCTCAAATGACGTTGTCGAGTTGCTGAATAACACGAAGGTAAAAACTTCAAAATGGAGGTACAACAAGCTAAATAATGGCCATCAGCATTTGAATTCCACGGGCTTGAAAGCTGCAGAGCCGCCATTTTAATGACGTAATGCAAACTTTGAATAGCAATAACTCGTTATTTGAGTCTGATAGAGTTAATTCTTTAGAACTGTTTGTTCCTATTACAATGCCAAATAAGACGGTTTGAGCGATTTTTCAAAACAAGAAAAGTAAAAATTTTGAGGACCAGTGAAAGTAACCTCGTCGATCACGTGATTCTATTTTGTAACAAAATTGTATCCAGGGCTTAAAATATTGTTGTGGGAAATTCCCGGGCTAGTTTGTCAGCACGCTCGCGTGAATTTGAACAAGGTGCGTTCGAAATATTTCCTGGAGAAAAATACGTTAAGATTTTCAGCTTTTGCCCGTCACAATGCGTCCCGTCACAATGCGTTATTTGCTGTTGTGTAAAAAGCTTTTTGGTTTAAGTGTTCACATCAATGCGTCATCGTGTGTAATTTCTTCATGCTGTTCTACTTGTTTTCGTCTTGGAAATTCGATTTATTGCTGCCTCGAAGCATCGAAGGCCCTTTTATAAAAGCCATTGGGTCCCAAGAATTTCATCGATCAACAATTTCATCTAAAGTGCTATTGAACAAATAACAATACGATAGTCATATCCTTTCCGTGAAATATGTTATCCTAGACTTAATTGCAGTGAACCTTGCCTTCTCCAAGCTGTTTCCAACTGACTGCTTACGACTGCTAATAAACATCAAAGCAAACCAACAAACTCGTCTTAAATTTCCTTCTTATTTGCATTGCATAAAAACGGATATTTTCTGACTGCCTCGACCAAACGTTCCTTCTTGATACGTTTTGCGACCATTTTTACGCAAGTCAGCTATTGTTCTGAAGCGTCGAAGTTGGATAAATCCAATTTTGACGCATCATGACGCATTACTGAAAAACGCGCTGCACGTGCATCGCGTCAAAAACGCAAACGTATTATGGGCAGCGTAAAGTCTGGTGTGCATTCAGTTTCAAATATGAAAATAAGCGAAGTTGCCTAAGACTTACAACTTAGAAGTAAGCTATTGTTCTGAAGCGTCGAAGTTGGATAAATCCAATTTTGACGCATCATGACGCATTACTGAAAAACGCGCTGCACGTGCATCGCGTCAAAAACGCAAACGTATTATGGGCAGCGTAAAGTCTGGTGTGCATTCAGTTTCAAATATGAAAATAAGCGAAGTTGCCTAAGACTTACCACTTAGAAGTAAGCTATTGTTCTGAAGCGTCAAAGTTGGATAAATCCTATTTTGACGCATCATGACGCATTACTGAAAAACGCGCTGCACGTGCATCGCGTCAAAAACGCAAACGTATTATGGGCAGCGTAAAGTCTGGTGTGCATTCAGTTTCAAATATCAAAATAAACGAAGTTGCCTTAGATTTACAAAAAACGCAAAAATTGACAGATATATGTGTTTCCCACTTCTATGTTTACATGTGACCTGGTTACAGCTGATGGTGGGCTTTTGTTTAATTCTATTGTAATGTCTGTTATTGATTGTGGGAAAGAACAAAGTTTCATCGGTAGGAGTTTATTCTGTCTAGTAAACAATACAAAAGCTAGGAAGGAAAAACTGTTCGTCTTGCTTAGATTTTGTCAGTGTCAGTATTCAGTCGTCAAAGTGCGAGTCATCAAGTCATTGACTTCGTCTCCGATAACATCATCCTCAGCCATAACCACCATTAGGTGCAGCCCTAGCAGTGAAACAAATGGAGAATGACAATGACTTTCCATTACTGTTTCTGTTTCATTCCATAACACAAAAGACCAAAAACACCAAAAAATCTAAGCCTTTAATTTAGCTATAATATGTACATTTTAATTAAACTCTAATGATTAGGAATTAATTTGAAAGAATGCTTGCTAACGAAAGCAAAATCAACAGAAAATGAAAGCTTATCAGGTTTGTATCCGACTTAAGATACAGACAGACGAAAATCGAGTAATCATTTAAGTGCCAGCGCGGAAAGTTAACATATATACAATAAACGAGACTGGAATGTAACTGGAAATTGTTAAAAAAGCTAACAAAAATCAATCTACTTGGCTTTTTTTTAATCTACTTGGCTTTCGAGGCAATTGAAAATGATTCCTTACTGAGATGAGATAAGGGCTTTAACATCGGCTGATTGCGCGTTAATCTTTAGTGACATTGTAAACAGCTGCCACAAAAAAACAGTCGGTGGAATGTCAGATTTTATAACTACCAATTCGTTTCATACAGTAAGAGATTACTAAAATGTACATAAACGATAGTAGCCATTCCATATACGGTAAAGAGCACAACCCTCAATGGAACGACGGGTAATACTGAACTGGTCATAGGTTACGTAACATACCAAGTAATCTACTTCTTATTGACCTTATGACTTTCACCTATTCCTTGAAAAAGTACTTTATGTTTGTTTCACCTATTCATCACACCGCACAAGATTCCATTTTTACATTGCAATTTACACGTTACCCTTTTAGATCGATTCACCAGTCACCTAAGTCAACATGCGTATTTACATTCTTTACGTGCTAGTATATTCCAGGAAATGATTGCATAACAGGAGACATATTTCATAAAGTATTGTATTCACTGTAGTTTGCACTGTTGAAATCCTGAGCCATCACGTGTAACCTTATTTCCATTTGCGCAAATGAATGGATTGTTTTTAGCTGCGTCAGAACTAATTTTTTAGCACCTTTATTTCCAACAGACAAACAAGTGAATTCTAGCAAGATACCCTTTAGAGATTATCATTACACGGCAATCCGTGACAATGAACCAAGACTATGAAGGCCCTTAATTCTCATTAGTCCGGACTTGGTTTCCTAAAAATGTGCAACAAACATTCCGTTAACCATGGCTACTTGAACCGATATTTCTCCTGAGAACAATAATGAATCCGTGCTCAACAGAAAAGAAATCCGCTATTATAAACTCAACTAACAAATCGATTAGGCCAGAGGAATTTCTTTTGCAAAGCTTGTAATTTGTTTGGGTTTGAGCTGAAATAACACAAAAAAGCTCAAAGTTGAGTTCATATTGTTAGATTTACGGTTCATATTACACATTGGTGCTGTACAAGTGGAATTTCGACAGCAGAGTGTATTAGTGTGTTGAATTTATCATGAATTTATCATGAATTTATCAATAATAATATCATAATATTTCAGTAGGAACGTGTTACATGTTAGACCCTATTGGACATAAGAACCAAAGGTTGTGTTGTAACTAGCCTACAAATTACTCCAAAGACGGTCAAATGCTCAACGCTTTCAATTACGAGATCTAAAATCGTATAGGAAATCAGTATGATGACTATACTGAAAGCCCACCTAGTAGAAATCAAAATTTATGTGCCAAAAACACAGTTTAGCAATAATTTCTTCAACACTACAAATAAGAGTTGGTCGAGTGACGTCACGAGTAGGCTGCAGCCACATGGGCTACCGAGCTAAAATCAATGATTAAAACTTATGATTAGAACTAGATGCTCACATCATGGACAGTCATTGACCAGCAAGCTTCTACCATATATTGCACTTTTTCTTTGGGTTATATTTGCTTCCGGCCGGACACTTGAAAACTTTTGCAAACTCCGCCGAATTTGATATTGAGCCAAGAACCCTAAACACATAAAAAGAAAATGTCAATTTGCCATTAAGATATACAGTCAGTTGATCATTCTGTCCTCTTTTCCTGAATAATCAAAAATCATCTTTACAAATTTGATTAGAGTTTGACAAAGAAAAAAACAATTTCTTCTTTATCTCGCAGTTTCAGATTGACCTTCAGTAATGCAATCCTGTTTTACGATTTCTTTATAAATGCTATCTCTGCCAAATAACCAAACGAAAACGTTCACAGCTTATAGCTTTGCGTCCAATTACTTGTCAGTTATAAAAAGGCCTACTGGAGAAAAGAAAATCCAACATCGGATTTCGCGTCTATGATGAACAATTCTCATAAACTTCACTTTTTTCAATCTATTTTTTGAACAGGTTTTATTGGAACAAAGATTTCATTGATAAGGAAAGCATAGAGAACCTAGATCTTTTTTTAGATTAGGAGCTGCAGATTAGCGGCAAGTTAACCAGTTTTAATTTATTTTACTTCACAAAGTGTATGACGGATAAGGTTTGAGAAGGCTGCAATCCAAGAACCATGTTTTTGGCTTAATGTTGAACAGTTAGATAACAAGAAAAGTCACTGTTTAAGAATGACTATCTTCAAGCAGATGACATAAGAGTGTTGGTTCAAGATATGATCAGATCCACTTCTCTGCAAAGGTGTGTCTTTTCTATAAACATGGTTTAACCAAAGAGGTTTTTGTACCGCAAAACTTGAAGATTGCACGAAATACCGGAAACATACCATACTAAAGCACTTTTCGTCTGATACTCTTCAGAGGATACGCAGGATAATGACCACAAGTAAGCTGAAAATTTATATCTAGACGTGGATCGAAATAACATGAGAGGAAGAAAGGCGCGTGTGATTGGCTCTTTTCTTAACCAATCAGCGACCGCAAACCTCTCACCTAGTTGGAAAGTCCAATAGAGAAAACAAATCTTTCTGTCTATACAAGTCAGGGTCTCTTGTTTTGATGTGAAAAGATTCCAAAACTTCTAAATGGAAAGAGGACCTTGCCTGCCCAATGATTTGGTTTGCGATATATTCTAGGACGTTTTGTCTTTTAATTACATCAAATAGGTACACATTTTGTTTGACATGCATAAGATAAGGCGATGAAGAAATTATTAAATGCAAAAAAACTAGTCATTGAAAGAAAAAATGTTACCTATCCATAGCGGGCGAATGTGAGTCCGTATCTAATTGGTCCAAAAGAGCAGCAGTGCGGGCGCTGGTACACCACGACTAGGAAAAATGAAATTTTGAGAATGTCAATAATGAAAGCTAATGTAATCAGCGTCAAAGGTCTACATAAATGACAGGCATTTAGACTGGTGTTAAACCTTGCAAATAAGGGATTCAAAAATGGTGAGATCAGGAAAGGTTTCTGCGAGAAAAGAGATGCTATGACAATGAATGAGAAATCGCCATGACCAAGATTAAATCATACAAAAGTTAAGCCCTTAACTGTTGTACCAGATACCAGACCAGATACCAGACCAGATATAAGGTACCAGATAAAATGTTTTTAAGTAAGTTTAAAGAGTATAATAACGATCAATTTCAAGTAAATTGTACAAGGAAAATTGTTTTAAACAAATAACGACGTTACGAGCATAGCCCGTTATCAAGCATTATATTTTACCGCACGCAATCTAGTATATTTATGGAAAGTTTAAAGCGTACATGTAAATCACTTTTGAGTTGAAATATCGAAGGCCATTTAGCAGTTAACAAATGAGCTGTCTATGTTTCACAATGTAACAATATCAACAAAGAAGGCATTTACAGATTCAAAGTTTTAAGTTTTTCTTGTAATCAAAAATACTAATTTTACTGTACAGTTTTTTATTATTGGAAAAATAAGTGAATTCATTATGTTGTGTACATTCCTGTGATTCCAATCATTGAAAGCAGAATTTGAATAAGAATAACAAACTACAGATTCAAGTTGTTTGGGAACTCCATACTCATTTTGCGGGTTCTTTTGGTATTTTATCAAGTTTGATTACATCTAAATATTCAAGATTAAACGAAGTCTAATCAAGCGATCACATTTGGGAGGTCTTACCTTGAACTAAAGCAAGGAAACAAAGCGAACACAGAATGCAGTAAAATAAAGAAATGAAATAAGCAGTGCTGAAGTTTTGTAGCGGTAAGAAGGGTCGGAATAGAAGCATAAAATAGATATCAGATGTGAGTGGAGGGGATCCAAGATATAGGAGGACTTTTTCCCTCTTTGTTTGATGAGAAAGGTATTGAAATTTTCAGTCAAAATACATTTTAACCAATTCTAAAGATCTTCTTGATAAAAGGACATCCTTTAAGATACGAGCAATTTTGATTGGGTCTCGCGTTTTTGGGAGTAAACACAGCTGTGGATAGAAAAAGGGGAGGGGTTGTTCTTAAGCAAAACAATATGAAAATTTAGGACAGAAAATTCAACAAAATGAAATGAATATTCATGAGCGGTACATTTGCTGAACTGAGATGTCAACCTCTACCAGAGTCAGGAAAACATCACGGCCTCACGGCCACTGGCTGGAGGAAGGTTGTAGAAATAAAAGGAAATCGAGGAAGGTGACCGAAAAAAGGAAAATGAAAAATCCTCTTGCCTTAGGGCTTTCAAAATGCAGTTAGGTAAAAATAGAAAAAAAATTATTTACATTTATGAACTTCCTGTTTGTTGATATTATATTAGTCAAAGAACAGCTTTGCACTGTAAAATTTGGGCGCAAACTTTTTCTAATTTAAATATCTGAATTATGACATGCATTTGTTATTAATTGACATAGGGATGTAACTTTTTATCTGTTCCAAAAATATCTATAATTAAGAACAGATTACAATTTTTCGAAATGTTTTGGAAAAACAGAGTAGCAAAGAAAGGAGTAAAAACTAGTTGAGTTCCCCCAACTTCCAGACCGCACCCATTTAAAACACGTTAAAAATGAGGAAGGCTTTATAGTAAGATATGCTTGGCCGGAGAAAGATTGACAACTTATCGGGACTTTGATATCTACTCCTTCAAGCTTCAACTAACATACTTCTGGATGTAACTAACATAATAAATTGTCAGAACCAAAATATCAAAGCTGCTAAGCAGAGAAAAGTCATTTATACCTGGCCAAACGATATGAAGAACAACTGGTCATGAGTTGCATCGAGTCCAGGAAGAATTGGCTCTTCTCCATTCTTCTTAACCCATGCCTTGTAAGCCTGTGAATCAGACAATTCAAGTATGAATCGAAGTTGCTTTCAAGCTATAAGGGCTAACTTTTTCCGTATGAGCTGTGTTCTGGGTTGACGGGCTCAAGTGCTGCATCGAGATCTAAGTGCACCAAGGCCTACGTGTCTAGTACCTCAGAATAGTCTAACTTATAGTAAAAAAACCCAACTGTGAATGGTGTGAAATTGATCAAATAAATTGCTATTGTCTATTCCGCTATTTACTGGTAATGACATGGAAATGCTGCACGTCATGTCATGTCAATACTGGTTTGGTGACGTTGCAGTAAAAATTGACAAAAGTGAATATTTCAAAACGATGATTGATTTTGATAAGGGAGTTTTCGTCACTGAAACAAAGGAACTCTCTGTAATAGAAAACTGATAGCCATGCCAGGCTTATGGCAAGCATACGATAAACAATTGATGGCTGATGTGGCTTCTTCAAGAGTAAAGCCACCACATTAAAGAAACAAGATCTTTTCGGCAATAATCTATTCGTCTATTTTTGATAGGTCTTTTCCGAATATTGAGGTTTTTGCAAAGGCCTAAAGAATATTAAGAGATTGCATCAAGACTTCATATCGAAGTTATTTCTATATGGTGTGGGTATCTAAATTTCCCTGTATTCAAGCTGTGCCTTGCCTAAGTTTCATCAATAGCCCTAAGTAGCTCTAGAACTGGCCAAAAGAAAAGGCATGGCCAAAGAAATGGGGATTTTTCTCCTAGATCGATTAAAGCTGAAAATATTATGTTCCACTGGCGCGCAGATGCAATCATGACCTAATAACGGCACCGCCTTGAATGCACATCTCCTGTTACTGGTTTTATCGAGATCAAGATGTTGCTTTGTTTCAGATAAAACTTCCACCTGCCCACTCACAATGAGTCAACATTACAACAACACGCAGTTCGGATCACCCCTACTCCGATACAAAGGCTGCAGAACTCACATTATAAGCTGCCTTTAAACCACCATTATCGGCAATGTTCTCACCCAATGTTACTTTCCCATTGATCTGAAAAGTAAGAGATGCAGAATGCCCTACATAAATACGAACATAATTTTAAAAAAACCTCTAATATATCTTTGATTGCAAATACTTTTCAAGCTTCACTTTCTGTTTCACAATAAATGGACAGAAAAATAAATAAATAAAAAATTAAAGTAGAACAAATGAAAAATAATAGCTTTTATAGCTTACCCAGTTTTCTTTGAAAGGAAAAAGTTGCAACAATGTTTAAACGACAATAAATGCGTAACTACGACGATCATATTCAAATACAACTCACGTGCTTTCCCTTGATAACGTATTGTCCATACTCGTCGATAAAGCATTTTTCTTTCTTTTTGAACTCTTCCACGGCATGTTTGGTCCACCAAAGCTTGCCCGAATTTCCATTTTTATCATAAAGACGACCTGAGAGAGACGGATTACAAAGATATAAGATTAAATTTATCAAGTGTAAATTTAGAGAAAAAGAAGTGCAGTAACAATAGTGAAAATTTAAATTATAATAATAATAATGATAATAATCCATAATTTATATAGCAACTCTGTGACTAGTGTACTTGGTTGCATGTTACATAACTTTTCCTGAATTTCTGTAAATAAACTTGTGTTTTATTCACTTTTTTGGTACACCAGCCTTGTGGCTTCCTAAATTTCAGGGTCACTGCTATCCTCTAGAAGCTGAAACTTTGATGATTTCGTTGCTTTTTGTATTTGAGCAAGATAACAACGATAATATGCTAATATGTGTTAAAGAGAGTAGGAATAAGAAATAACATTGTAAAAATAGATAATGTATGTTTTACCAGAGTTATCGAAGCCATGAAGAAGTTCGTGTCCGATGACAGCACCAATTCCACCGAAATTCACTGACCTACAGCAAAACAGAATGTATAAATCAAAATTAAGACAAGTCTGCTGCAGTTTTCTAGATGTCGTATAGACGACAGTCCGGTAAATGCAAGGTGTCATCTCTTTGTTTTATCACTCTATGACCATCACGGCAGCATGGCAGCAATAGTGTTAATGCTAGTTAATAAAAATCACGTGTTTATACCAGGTTCTTATCTCTGTGCTCAACTTCATTGGTCAACTGCTGGCAGACGAGTGGCTATAAGCCATTTTCACCAGAGGCAAATGCCTTTAAAATAGAAAGACTTACATTGGATATCGTATGTCGTAATATGGCGGCTGCAAAATACCAGCAGGAAATACTGAAACAAACACATGATAGCTTTAATACGATGCAAGGTGAGAAGGGATTACTAGTTTTCCCGCAGTTCTTCGTTTTACCAAAGCATGTTATTTAGAAGAACTTACTGCTAAGTAGGTTCCAATGCATAGTAAGAGCAATATAGGCACAATACACTACACCAACAATATAGGTACAATACACTACACCAACAATATAGGTACAATACACTACACCAGGGGTCGGCAACCTTTATAAAACAGGGGGCCAAATTTGATTTCTGAAATGCATACCAGGGCCGCAACTCAAAATACAGTATAATTTTAACATATACCAATTCTACCTAACTGCTAATCTAATCAATAGAATTGTATTTATCGGAAAATTATCTGTAACGTGAAAGCTGTACGTAAATACAAACATAGATGTGAAGTACATGTTCACTGGTCAGTATATTACAAGAAGCTGATGTGCAAGTTGGTGCTGCATGTCCTTGTCGAACTTCTCAATATTTGGCAGAATTGTTGATGTTGGCAGCCGCTAGTTGCCTTCAAGGTGCTGATCAATCATTCGAAATTGCAGTCGACTCTTCGCATACTTCATGTTTAAGAAGAGACTTTCGCAAAGGTAAGTACTGCCAAACATGCAACACATCATCCACCATGAAGATACTCCATATAAAAACTGGATGATATGAGTTTCCTTGTATTTCTGTTTCAATTCACTGGTACCCTGCAGCTCGATCAACTTCATTTGAAGATGGAAAATGAACTAGGTTCCCTTGATTTAGCTGTGTTTTCCAAAAATGTAGCATGACCAGGAACATGACAACATGCTCATACATGCAATTAACAAATTGAACATGTCCTTGAAGCTTCTTGTTCAGCTTGTTCGAGTGACTAGTAATGACAACGAGGAATGCTAATCTAGACAAGACTCTAGGATCACTGAATCCGGGTCACTGAATCCGGGCCGACACTCGTGCATTGGGCCAAATTATTTACAGGTTAACAGGGGCCTTCCGGGCCACACAAAAGTACCTTGCGGGCCGCGGGTTGCCGACCCCTGCACTACACCAACAATATAGGTACAATACACTACACCAACAATATAGGTACAATACACTACACCAACCATTCTTTAACTCCGGCCCGCAGCATGTTTTTTATCCGGCCCGCCGAGCGCTTTATCTAAAAAATATATTTTGAAATACACTTTGAAAATTTTTAATTCGATTTAGCTTTGTTTTTGGACTGCTCTGATATTTTCTTTTCTTTTTCTCTGCAACAAATGATAATGTGCGTCCCGTTGACCAGTAATTGGTCCGAATCGGAGTACGAAAATAGGAAATACTTTATTAAATCATTTAAACGTTTTATAGAAAAATATTTTACTGCTTTCATTGAATTCAGTAGGTCGCTGATAAACTCACCATGACCTCACCCTTTCCTCCACTTTCTGAGATCCAAGGCCCAAGGTCAGACTTGATATTTAGTTCATGAAGTTCATGCTTATTAGCGTATGTGTATGAGGCAGCGTGTGTTGACTAGGGCACTGGCTAATGCTTTTTGCCAAACTGTGTTTTATTCATTTTTTCTCTCCATCTTATTTTGGTTTCATTCATTTATAAAAACATTGATTAAATATAATTCTAAAATTTTAGATAATTTTAAATGTCAACAATTAAATAGATAAAACTATGGAACCGTGTTGACGCTTTTTTCCCGTCAAATTCTATTTTAGATGCAGTTTCTGGCCATCCCTAGATTATTATAATCGAAAATTTTTCTTTTTTAATATAAACGCAATCATTAAATTTTGGCCCCTCTTTGAAATACGTTTCGCCGTCCCTGGATCCGACTTCGAGTGCATTAAGTCGACCTAACAAATATCAACATCATAACCTAAAAATACCACAACTGTCTTCTGATTCAACTTGGTAAAAGAAACACATGCTGCAAACTTTGTGTAAAAGTTACTTTGTTACAGTTTGAAGCTTTTGGTCCCCCTCCCCCAGAAAGTTACCTCTGGCCTTGGGCATGTAAATCTGTCGGGTGTTGCACATTGAGCTAATCCCTCTAACATCAAGCCAGCATCATGTTCCTAAATATTATCATCGCCCTCTTTTTCTCTCCTCTCATCCACCAGTGCTAAAATTATTTCATGAAATAAGCACCCTACATAGATTTTATGAATATAGAATGTAGAACTTATGTATTTGTGCAACCTTTTTGACACAAGCTATGTAAACGTCGAGAACTCAGTGGCCCTCGGAGAAAATCAACATGTTTTTCTGGTCCGGCACTCAAAACAATTAAGAACCCCTGCACTACACACTTATGTTTAAGAGAACAAAGCAAGCCTCGACTTCAAGGGCTGTAAATACTAGTAATCGGTTGGATCGAGGTTGCAGGTGGTCCCTTCATCCAATATGGGACTGGGGCATCAAATCGTTGTGTTTCCCCGATCGACTCAGTGATATCACAATTTGATTCGTTTCGGTAAGAAAGACAAAGTACGTTCCTAAGAGAACAGATTATTTCTAAAAATAAGAATTATGACTAGGGCATTGCCCAATCACTGTTTCAATCGCTCGTTAACTGAACTTTGAAGTTCAGGTTTTTCAGCTTTCATTCACTGATCCGTCTAGTTAATTTTTTACCACATTAGAAATCTGCCTGATTGATATAGCTGAAAACTAAGAGGCAGTATGGTAAAATTGAAAGTACCTGAAAATCATAAAAAGCTTCATAAATGAATTCTAACCTATTTGATTTCGTGTTGCATCATAATAAGCATTCACGGTCGAAGGAGTCATGTACCATCTGAAAAATAAGATAATGCCAATCACAGATCTTCATTTAAAAAATGAAAAAAGGTGTAAAACAATTTAAAAGAAACTATAAAACAAGGAAAGACATATTTCAGGTATCAAATTTCAAGAATCAACTAGGTTTGGAAAACTTGAAGTGAAAACCCAGGTTAGTTATTGGTCTGGGGAATTAACTCTCAAACAAGATTTCCATCAATAACGAGGGAAGTACTACATTGACAAATTTTAACAAAAGAGTTTTATGACGTCATTATTTTAGAACTCTATTTAACCGATGCAATTTTTTTGGCAGATAATTAGAACTTAATTACTTACACCGTTTTATCTACAGGTTTTGTCAGTTGGATAATGTTTTCCTTCGCCATCCACTCTCTGTAATTCAGCATATTTTGAAAAAAGCTTGTTTCTGAAAATTGTACCTGTGCAAAAAAAACACAATGAATAGTATCATTTTACGAAATATTTTGAGAGATCGAATAAGAACAACAACATATAATAATAATAATAATAATAATAAAACGAATATTTATACAGGATAAACACTTCAACAATTAAAACATCGCTGTTATCACTGTGTGTCCTGTGATTTACAAAACTACAATTACAAAATTTGCAGCGTTGATTCTTAAAATACAGGTATTAAAAGCCTGTGCAATGGTCACAGAATAGATGCAGGCAATGGCTAACGTATCGTCTACGTTGTATAGCATAAATTTGTAAACAGTGTAATAAGCAGTGGGTAGAGCAAGTTTTAACTGGAATGTATAAAGAGAGCTGCATTCCAAATTGAGACTTAGCTAACTCCAATCGGATTAAGGAAACTAAAAAGTTTGATCAAGAAACATATATCTAGCTCTGCAAATCGATTTATTTGTATTGCTGATATGATTAATAAAAACCAAATAATAAAACATCATTGGTACTGTTCATCGCACAAAAAAATCAATATTGGAAATCAATTAAAGCGCAGTGGCTTCTTGCATCTTTCGAAATACCCAATAAATAACAACAATATTCCAAGGTTGCTAAACTTATCTTAATACAGTATCTACTTAGCTGGACAGTCTGCGGTAACACAACTTCTTCCAAACTACCTCATCTAAATCCAAAATTCCTCATCCAAAATAAAAATAATAACAATAATAACTTGCCAAATCTCCGTTTCGAAGCAGTTACTATAACACAAACACAGAATTGCCAGGAAAGACGTCATGTGCAGTATAGTACCACAGGCTAATTTGCACTTAAAATTTGAGTTTGAGAAAAATTTCAACCAATCTCTCGATTTCTATCAGGCCTTTTGCGTTGCATTTTAGAATTTGTTCCATTGCTGGAAGGTGTCTTTTTGAATTTTTGCATTGCCATAAATGTTCTAAGTTTTATTTTGTGATCCACACCTTTTGCAACATATATTATCATATTTTCTTTGTAATTAGCTTATAAATCGGTCAGTTTCATGAAATGGAAAGAGATAGAAAAATTGTTTTTTTTACCTATGTTACAACAGCAAAACTTGAAATAGGGTTATAAACAAGAAACCAGATAAGCGAAAAGGTTTCTAAGACAAGAACCAAAATTGTCCAATTTCGACAAACCTTTGTCATAATGATTGAAACATTTACTATTTACAAAAAAGTTGTCTAGCGTCAAAGCATTTTCTGGGAACAATGCCACTTGATGCAAAACCTTCTCCAAACTTTCTCAAACTTTGGCCTGGCTAACATTTACCATAGTTTGACGTTCAAATAAACTTACTCCTTGATACATCCTAGTTAACTTTTCTGGATCCATGATTTTTTCTGGGTAGCCAATTTTTGGGAACACAGCTAGGGCCTGGAATAGAAAACAAAAGATTGATAAAGAGTTGTCGATATTCTAAAAATTTATTGAGAATATCAAATAGCCTCGATACAAGGCATTAATTAATGGCAAATTGGCGCTTTATGCTGAAGTCTTCAGCTTTGGGCTTGATCATTTTACTTTCATGTGAACTCGGCAGCCATTACCAACAACTTGCCACAATGATTCCAAAATCAGTACGAGGATATTTCATGTGATCAGTCTCATGTCCGCCAATAGCAGTGCCTCAATATAAAATTTCCATGTAGCAACCTATTTGCAGGTGCACGTGTTAAATTGAAAAACAAGAGATACTTACTACACAGTACCAAGTCAGCTAAAATCTATTTTCAAGAGTTTTGAATGTCGACGACATAACGGGAAAGAACATCAGAGAATGCCACTCACTTTAAGTGCAAAATCAGTTAAATATATTGAAAACTGACAGAGATATAGCACGAAAAGGAATCATCTTTTGTAAGTGAACCTAAAAATATTTTCTAAGATATCAAACCAAGTTATAAATCAAAACAGAAAAGGGATTTTAGTTCAAAATTTTGACATTTTGATTGTATTTTGGTCAAGCATTAAGCAAATTGTGTATTTCCCAGTTGTTCCTCTATAAAGGCCCTCGTCCATGGCGGTTTATTAAAACGCTAAAACTGGCATGCTATGGTGGGTGCTTATACGAGAGAAAGGGCTTATTCAAAATTGTTTCTTCCAGGATGCGGACTTGTTCGAGGGGACGGGGCTTATACGAGAGGGGTGTGGCCATTCGAAGATATACAGTCACACCGAAATCATTGTAAACTAGGCAGGGATTTCCCGAAATATCGAATAATGGTGTGGAATTACACGTCAAAAGGTGAACAGACATCTGCGTTTTTTATTCCAAAAAACAAAATCTGCTCGCACGTCCGGTGCACCAAAATCAGCAGTGCTGGAAAATCAACATATCTGAAGTATAAATACCTTCTCCTTAGCTGCTCTGCGAGTTTCATCGTCCATCCACTCTATGCGAGGTAAGCTTGCGATAAAAGCACGTCGAAGTTCCTCAACTAAGTTGGCAGCCTATAAAAGATATTTCAGAAAATGAGGAACATTTCATGAGTTAGTGAAAAGAGGGTTAACTGTGTGTGAGTGGTACAACTTTGGGCTTGGATTTGAAAGAGTATCTCATTTTGCGGCTCAGCTTGGATTTGGTGACCGTGTAGCTCGAGTCCTGATACCGCGGATTCGATTCCTGATACCGCGGGTTCGAGTCCTGCCCCCGCCTTACGCGCTCACCTTATGTCTGAGTTAGTATATTTCAGGACTGTAAAATCCAGTATCTTAAAAATGCAATACCATAATGTCGGAAGATGAAAGCAAACGCAAAAATTTACAGCAGCATATGCATATTGCTGTTTAAATTTTTAAGAATTATTTATGGCGCCCAAGAAGTCAAATTAGGAGAGCCACGGCATTCTTAACACAGTAGTAAAATTCAGTCTGGATGTCCGAACACGACATTAGAGTCAGCTTTACCTATTACCGAGAAGAGATAAAAATGATCCCTAATTTTTCAGTCAATAATACACGAGTTTCGTAAAGTCTCTTAGAAAAATACAGATGAATAAGACGAGCGTTAGTGTTGATAATTAAATTCTGAGTTTCTGAAATTCTAAAGGGGTGGTTTAAAGTTTAAAAGTCACCTTAAAATCTAGATTGATACAAGGCCGCTGTGCCAAAAAAAAGAACAGTTATGCGAAGCAAAACCGAGCAGAAATTTTGGGAACATTTACGTAAAGCATAACCAACTACATTAGTCATGGAGAGGCTATATTATGCAGCATTATTATCAGTATCAATATCAGTATTATTATCAGTATCAATAACAGTATTATTATCAGTATCAATATCAGTATTATTATCAGTGTCAATATCAGTATTATTATCAATATCAATATCAGTATTATTATCAGTATCAATATCAGTATTATTATCAGTATCAATATCAGTATTATTATCAGTATCAATATCAGTATTATTATCAGTATCAATATCAGTATTATTATCAGTATCAATAACAGTATTATTATCAGTATCAATAACAGTATTATTATCAATATCAATATCAGTATTATTATCAATATCAATATCAGTATTATTATCAGTATCAATATCAGTATTATTATCAGTATCAATATCAGTATTATTATCAGTATCAATAACAGTATTATTATCAGTATCAATAACAGTATTATTATCAGTATCAATATCAGTATTATTATCAATATCAATATCAGTATTATTATCAGTATCAATATCAGTATTATTATAAATATCAATATCAGTATACGTTATATTCATACCACTGACTTGCTTTTCCCTCTAAATTTACGCTTGACAAAGATCGATCCAATCGCGAAGCCAATAACACCGTCTGTCTGTTCAACGCATGTCTTCCATCTAGGTTGTTCCAAATGTGAACCAACTGATGCTATGTCAAGCTCTTTTCTCGCGTTAGTGAATTCATCCGACAAATATGGAGCAAGGGAAGCGTACAGTCTCCAATGAACATAAAGGAGTACTACATTAAAATCTGTCTTTTCAATTAAACCAGAAAGTTTTTCCAGGTAAGGCTTAGCAAGGACAATGATTTCTGTGTCGCTTGTGATCTTCGCTAGGCCTAAAGATGCTTCTTGATAAAAGCTAAGCCAATCGATCTAGCAAAATAGAAAGCATAAAAAGGTGTTACCTTGAGTATACAGAAGGTTAGCACCACACAATTAGTTTGTGAATTCAATCTGTTATGAAACGTGTCCCATATGTTCGAATTTTAGACGTTGTGTTGGTTATTATAAAAAAGCCAGTGTTTCTATTAAAATGCTGATCCTTAATAACACAATCTTGTTTGTTATACCTGACAGAATAAGGATCAACACTCTCAACACGTCGTCAGCAATTAAGGATCAATTAAAAAGTTCCGTTTTTTATTTATTTGTAGTTGGAAAGCGTAGTGGACGCCGTTCTCCAAGCCTATGGGCAATTTCCCTAACGCGAGCCCCCAGTTTTGACCACTGATGGAAGTTCTATCACCCTCACCAAGCTATAAGGAAGCATCCTTAGCATAGACACCAGCTTTGAATTTTTACCGGGGGTCACTAAAAATTTGCATGAATCGTTCCAATGTATTTCGTCTTTCGATCAATTTCCATCTAACTGTCTCTTTGGTAAAAAATATCTGCACTTTCTTCGATCGAGAAAATAAAAGGCTAATTAGCTGTTTTCTAAAAATTCTTTTCTACGTTAGGAAATGGCCAGGGGTGGCTGAACGAGCTCTGGAAACTTCCAAGGGGCTCGAGCACCTAGCCCCTAACCCCCCCATAATCAGCACTTTGGGAAGCGTTTTCTGTTACTTCAAAAAGGCTTTGGTTTTTCCATATGTTAAACACGATATTTTGAAAGTCTTTGTCTATGACAATTATTTGCTTTGCATAGGTTATGAAGTATAAGCTTGGATCCGTACCAGCCTCCTTATACCGGATCTCAACTTGAACGGATCCGTACCGTACTGGTACACCTTGAGAAGCGTTCACAAACTAGTACGAATAAAAAATCCATACTGGAACGGATCCAGCAGGTTTAATGTAAATGGGATGCCTATCTTTACTCGTTATATTTCGAAACAGTGTCACCCTAGCTGACAGCGATCTCCTTACCTATGATGCCAATGACCAGTGGCGTAACTGACAAAGGTTGGGGTTAGGGCAACTCCTAAGGGCACACAAAGATTCTCAATAGACAGGCTATTTTGCACTATTTGATGTGAAAAGGGATTTAAAAAGTCAATATTCCCTCGATAACAGGTTGCACGATGCTTCTTTTCTTCTAACTTGTTAAAAACCACCGCTGTATCTTAAATCCTGATGTTTTCTTTCGATGAGGTGGGAGTAATCCAGACTTTGGATAAGAGGCCAAGGAGATGGTGGTGCAAACATCATAAGTTGAACACATGCTTGTGTGCAAACGTTGATAAAGAATATGGTTGACAGCCCTGTTCTATTTGTTAATTGCGGCAACCATAACTTGAATCTGGTCATTAGTGACTCTGCGGGGGCAGTACCGGAGAATGATGATTTCTTTGGAAAATTGAAGAATGTTTTTAAAATTTTCGGTTCAATATATTCGGTGATAGATATCCACATATTATGACAGTTTTAATTTGCATTACCTTGACATCTAAAAACAAAAATGAGCGAGATGATGCAAAAAACAAGAAACTCAAAGAAAGGATGGATCCTTATGAATTCATTCTTTTTATCATTATTTGGGAACGAATTCTACGGGCATTCGGCACAACTTCCCGTGAATTGCAATCCCCAAAAATTGACTTAACTGTTGCATCTCGATTGATATGTTGCTCTATTTCAGAGCTTGTTGTGCTACGCGAGTCCTGGGACTCTGTTAAGCAAACTGCGCCTGCTTTAGCTAGTGCTTGGCACACAGTAGTTGATTTAAAGCCAAAAACTAGAAGCAGAAGGTCCGTTATTGGAGCATTTGAGGACAATATTTTCAATACGCCAGAACAAACATTCAAAATCAATGTGTTTCTTAAAACTGTCGTTACTGCTTCGATGCAGCTTAAAGAAAGGTTTTGTGGCCAAGATCTGGTTACTTCAACGTTCGATATTTTATTTCCAAACCCTCTAACAAGAGCCACCAACGAAGACATCTGATCCCGAAGATTTTGAAGAGGACTTGGAATCAGAGCTACGGGCATTTGCTATCGAGTTTCGAGTGGAAATAACAGAGAAATTGGCATCTGTAGACTTGGTTGATTTGATGTGGGAAAGTCGAGTTAGCCTTTCATTCCTACAAGTCGACAAAGATTTTTATCTTTTCGCCACAATTCCTGTTACTGTAGCTACCACTGAGAGATCTTTTTCGAAGCTCAAATTTGATTGTCTTGAAAAAATTTCATTGTGAAAGGGCCTCCAAGCAAAATATTCCTAAGGGCCCCAAACTGCTCGGTTACGCCACTGTCTATGACGTAATGCCTTTGCCAACCATATCTTCTACTCAAGAATATTATTGAAAGAATCGCCAACTTACATGTGATGAATCAATATACACGAATCCTATGTAACAAGTTATAGATCTAAACAGTCTATAACAGTCCAAAAAAAACTTTTATGGAGCAAAATGATTCCAAAGTCAAGTTCATATCCAGACTTACAAAAATATTCTGAAAATGTAACATTTTGTGATTAAATTCCATACATAATAAAATGAAAAATTCAAACAGGCTCAAATTAAAATATACGGGAAGAAGCCAAATAATCCCTTATCCATTCTGGTTTGATGCCTCTCTTCTATCGACAAAACCCCGACAAAACAAAGTTGAAATGTGAATACAATATTATGCCAACCAAGCTACTAAATCTATCCAGTAAGGATATACATACTAATATCGAATTGAAAGCAAAATTAAAATACTTCTTTGTTAGATTTAATACGCTAGATATCTGGCGACATTCCATATGTCAGTTCAAGAAATAAGATTAAATCAAAGGAATCTCTGTGTACAAAAATACTCGAAGAGGATTTTTTATTAATGCAGGAATGTGATATTAAGAGTAAGCTGGCCAAAACAGACCCTTAGCTAGGATTAACTGCTTGTAGTTTCGTCAAAGCGGTTAAATTATCTCCAAATAAAGATTATAGATTTCTTTACAAATTCTATCACTGTTAACATGTTTAGCTTCTTTGATTAACTTAACTATCTTTGACGATTTAGAAGAATCAATAGAAAGTAATAAACAAATCAAATTACAAAGTCAACGTCTGAAATTCTAATGTTTTATCTAAACATCGACCACTGCTTCTGAGAAATTACGACTTTGCGAGTATTATCAAAAGAATTCATTTTAGTCCGGAGGTAAGCAGATTAATCTTTTACGTGATAATAATAAGAATCCGTGAACTACCGAATCTAGACAACAAGATAAAGATGTTATGTAGAAAAGAGAACAAGGGAGACAGACAGAAAATAAAAAACCAACTTACCATGTTGCAGATTTTTGTGAATTCACCAATTGTCATTTTGTTATAAATCTTGTTAATTTCGGTCATATTTTCCCTAGGCACGAAGATCTGCAAAGAGCAATCACATACATACGAATACTTTTGAAGGCAAACAGTTGAAAATAGAAAGGAAAGCACCTAATCATACAAGCATTTGGAAGGCAGAAAGTGAGATTTGGTCATTCTGAAAAAAGATCTTTTGCCAAAACGTTTATCATTTACTTCGATTTGATTGCACTTCTGCAGATTCCTGTTGGTTTATTTGAGTTTCAACAGTGTTGGTACACATAGATACCCTTAATTAAGATTCTGGTCCTGCAGATTTAACAGTGGAAACAAAATCGCAAAAAAGTGGAAACATGGCAAACTTTAACCATTACCCGACGTTTATACACTAAAGGAAAGTCCTTAAGCATTCTATGTTTCCATTTTTCCTTGATACAAATATCCACAAATGCAAATACGTTGAGAATAAGATCCAAAACTCTCAATCAAGAGCAAAGGTTTCCATCTAGCTTTTTTTAAGGAAAGGCAAATATTACCTTTGCTAAACTTTTCTCAAAGTTAAATACATCTTCCATCTGGGATCCTAATTTTGTCACATTTCCAGCTCCAAGAAGCAAATGAATTTTGGTCATATAATTGATGTATGCAGAAATAACCTGAAAATATAAAAAAAAATAAGATTTAGTCTAGATACAAGACTCCATCAACAGAGCAATAGAAATAAAATTCCACTGAAACGCTATCTTTGAAGAATGCGACTCTAGATTCTTAACTTTTCATAATCCAGATTCAAACAACAGACAAAATGTTGCTCTTGGGTCCTCAAAAGACAAAGCATAGCAAAAAGAGCTTGTTTGAAACATCTAGAAAGATAGCAAAGGCTGGCTTGGGCAGGGAGCTTGGGCAAAAACGCAGCTGTGCTCGAGGTAAATGAGCAAACAAAACAAAAGCTTTTATCCAAGAAAACAAGGGTGCCAACATTTTTATCTAAGGCATTAGCTATGACTGGGCTTGGAAGCTTGGGCCAGTAATTAGAAGATTGGGCTGGTCTACTTTTTGCAACTTTTCAAAGTAGAGCATACTTTCTCCAATTACGAAACAACAAATCAAAATAGGTGCTTAGATACTAATCAAGGTAAAAATTCATTCATAATCAAACTTTAGAAAAATTGACCCTTTTCAAACCAATATTTTCAGCTCAAATATTGTGTCACCAATCAATAAATTTAAAGTTACTGCCTATAACTATGATGGAACAAATGTAATACAACTTTTAAGCAAAGATGTTTACTTTAATGAATATAGGAGACACGTTACATAGCTGCTGACTTGGAAAGCAGAAAACAATGAAGGGGAATAAAAGCTTGAACAGCAAGGGTACTTGTCAATTAGGCAATAAAAAACAATTAGTAGTCTGTTTGGGGGTTTAAAGCCAAGGAATTCATAATGTTAAAGGTATTACTAATTCCTATTAGAAAGAATAAAACTTTTGAGGATATGATAAATTAATTGTGTTTGGAATTGTTAAAGAATTAAGATAGTTGTATTATCATATATTCATTGTATGATATCTATATCACAATACTGATGCAAAAAATCTATGATTGCTTATAATTTAAACAAACTGACTTCTCCTTACTTGTGCAACTCAACTACACACATAGTCTATATTTGATAATAAGATAAATGTGTGACCTTAAAAGTCCTACATCTAACTTTAAAACAAGACCTAAAACAGTCCGACCCTTGGAAAATTAATCCCTCTTTGAGAGCTTTTCTGTAAACTTGGGATGCAAAATGACATTTATCAAAGGCATATTTATTCAACTTGCAGCTTAGCAACAGGCTACTACATGAATTTATAACATAAAAATTAGAGATCAAATATTTCTTTAAACAAAGATGCTATCTGCTCAAACAAAATCCTATGACCTAATCAAAACTGAATACAAACAACAATTCATTACCTTGTCTGTCATATTAGCTGCATAACGGCTTTGTGTAAGTCCAAGTCCTGATTGAGATATCTATAAATAAAGGAACGATTGACATGAAACCATGTATGGCATGTGGAAACAAACTTGAGGCTGTTAGAGCATTACTCTGAAAGTTCCACTGTATGTACTTTTCAAAATTACTTGTGTGTCTCACCCATCCTTTTTTGTCCCTCCAAAAGAAATTGTCCAATTAGGTTACTAACTGGTGTATTAAATTCTAAAATGATTTGCAGTAATATTGGCCAAAAGGCACAAGCTGCATACTTTAAAACAAAAGGAAAAAGCAAAAAATTCTGAACAAGTTTTTTAACACTTTGAATTATCAAAAAATCTTTTAATACCCACAAAACAAGTATTTAGACAAAAGATTCAAGGCGGGGAAAGCAAGTGCAAATTACATGCTGAAAAAAGATTTTATGCTCACTTCTGTGAGGCACATGGAGCACGATTGAAGGCCCTCAAAAGGGCCCATGTGCCCATGTGCCCAAGACCAGGCCATCAAATTAAGGTGAAAACCTGCACCAGTTACTTTACTTCACATTCAAGAAAAATATTGTTGTGCCCTTTGTGGAATATTGGTACAAAACTAATCTATATCTTGTTAATGGAGTGAAATATCTTTTGTAATTCTCCAATGAAGTTGCAGCTTTTAAAGGTACACCAATGGTTTTTGTAGCTTTACTTATGGATTGTTTGACCATATACAAGTAACACCAACTTTTGGTAGCTTTGGTATACGCAGCCTTGATTTTATAACTTGCTTTAAACTTGGGCTTTTTTACAAAACTTTGGTTAGGGCTGACTTGGCATGCAAAGAAATTTGGTGTCTTCCTTTAATGTTTGACCCCTTTCTGCCCTGCTGGCTAAATTTTTATAACAAACCTCAGTATACAAACAGACAAAAACTGTATACCATTCTGACACTGACATACATTTTTAAGGAATCTTCAATGGGTTGATAATAAACAGTGGCCTAGCATTACTTTGGGAAATGTGCATGTGTTGTGGAGTCCTATAAGGGTTGGGAGCAGGGCAGTGGGTCCAGAAGGCTCAAGGGGCTTGTGCCCCTTTTGTCTGCAAAAGAGTAACCCTAATCTTATTGCATCGTTTTGAGAAAATTTTGGCAAGGCTTCCCTTGTTCCCTTGGCTGGGAACAGAGTATGGCTTGGTTTTCAAGGGGTATGACCCTCGAAAGCTATAGCTTCTTGAAATAAACTATGCCTTACAATACTGATGTATATCTGTTCTTTTGTAGACAATTCTGTAGACATCTATTGCTATAAGTAACTTTAGGTGAGTCAGCAATTTTATTTTTCTACAGTATCTACAATAACTAACTGTTCTGACACTAAAATTTTGTAGAAATGGTGTTAAAACTGGTGTATGTGGTCACCAAACCAAATTTGTAAAACTTGGCTTATTTGGCAAGGAAGGGCTAAGTTGTTTCTATTTCAAAGTTCAGACCTCTCCACTGTAAAAAACATTTATCTTGCAGCTATTTGATAGATTAGGGTGCGCAATATGAATGGCGAAATGGTTGGGTCTGCCTTTTTGACAGGCAAGATACAGGATATATCAATTATTTATCGTCAGCAAGATACAGGATAGCAATATGAAACAGGAGCAGGGCAATTGAAATTATACCCTTTGGGCTTATGGGACATACCAGAAAACAGATGCAGGATGGCAAAATGAAGGAACCCTATAGTGCACCCTTACATGTCATCAATTGGTAAAACCACAAAGACTATTATTAAGCAAAAGTTCAGGTGTAAACAAGGTAGAAGCAACTGTCTTTAGACCCGGACATGTGGTGATCCAGCCAGAAAGTGAAAATAATGCTTTAGATAAAGATTATTAGCCAGACTCCACTGATCTGAAGAGCAAGAATCTTTCAAAACAGGAAACAAAGTAAGATACTACAAGATGCTGAAAGGGGTGGGGACACTGTCAGTCAGGCACCCTGCAGCCATTGGGCTAGCAGGGGCTATAACCCCCCCCTCCCCACAGTTTGCTATAGTAGGTTAGAAATATTTTCAAATATGAAATTTCTGGTTTGTCTTTTAACAAACAAACAGAGGTAAACAAGCAGATGAAGAACAGGGAAGTGAAATTTTGCATAATGTAATTAACCATCACAGATTTTATCAAAGGAATAGTGACTTTTTTTAAAACAGAGGTCTTGACCTAAAGTGAATAACCATCATACCTTGATTCTTTTCCACTAACAATAATGCCTATTTAAAAAAAACAGGTGTCCCTACAATCTAAAGTGCAGCTAGGACCACAGACTGCAGAGCAAATGTAAAGGAGAAAAAAACTTGGACAGTCTAGCAATTTACTTAACATTGCTCACTTTGTCAAATATAGAGTGTTTTAGCTAACCTCTTTGTTGTTTAAGGTTTATAATCTTTTCATAAAATCTGTAAATAAGGAAATATTTATTTCATTCATTGTGATTTTGGGCATATTTACAAAAAGAAGTCCAAGAAAAGAGAGAAAATACTTTTAGGTATATTCTTTAGAAATAACTGATTATATTGATGATGTTAGTGATTACGTCATTGGAATTTGCTCAGAAATCTTAAGACAATAACACCTGTTTTCGGTGTCCAATGTAGCCAAAAAACCACTTGACACTTGACATATAACTTAGGATTATCAATTTTTATTTATCTTGACTCTTGAATATATGCACTGACCTGAATCCTATGAAGAGACGAGTTCCTGGCATCAACTTCAACGAAGGTGTTAAAAAGCGCACTGATACTGAAGTTTCTATTCAACATAACCAGATATTCCTTTAGCACTGTCTTCTTATCTCTACCTTTACTCCCAACCTCATCAAACTTTTTAAGCACTTCGATCAACGGAGCCTTGCCAAGCTTGTTTATGGCTTCTTTCTGCATGCATGCTTTATAGAACTGTTTTGCTTTCAACTCAGCATCTTCTTTGTTCGCAGGTCTTGTCTTCGTACGGTCATGTTCTTCAAGAGCGTGCCTCAAAGCGTAAAGATTTTCGTTCATAAGCACTGAACCTACGCCCCAACGTGACTCCTTCTCCGGGATAGGATGCTTTGATATCCAGCCGCCACATGCATATTGATAAAAGTTGTCGCACGGTTTTGCAGTCTTGTCCATTGCACTTTGCATAAAGCTTGCAGCATCTATACACCCAGGTGTTAAGCAAAACTTTTTGTCTGTAGGCCTTGCGCCTTTTAGCGAGTCAAGCTCTTTTGATTTTGAGACATAGAGAGCAATAAATACAACACAAAGCAACCCAAGCAGAATCAGCAGCAGCGTGACAATTATTTGGCGGTTTTTCTTTTTGGTTCTTCCAGGACTGCCATTGAAGACAACGGAATATGGAGCGTTCCCGGTGTTTACTTCATCAGCGCCTAATTGCAATTGTGCGTAGCCAAACGCGTTGTCTGGCATTCTCGGAGGTATCAAGTCATCATTACTACCATTCAAGTCTTCAGTCGTTTTTGCATACATCTCAATTGTTGAATTTCCTCAAATAAAGTACATCGACAAGTGATTTGTCCAAGATTTTGATGTCCTTCACCAGCTGCTTTCACCTCGCGACCGCACTTACGGGATGTTAATGTTGCTGTTGCTGTTCGTGCCAAAGGCGGCAATTAAAAAGATTTAAGTTATTCAAATCATACAGTCACCGAGTAAAGAAGTTCCAAGTTTTCAAAGTATATCATCCGTACTGTGGAGGCCTTGCTCAGTTTTTGAAAGCTTTCTATGACCTTTCTATAAACTTTCCCGATACAAAATTTTACTGTTTTAAGAAGCGTTGCTGTAACCAGGTTGACTTGTGATTCCTTAGATTGTCTTATGTTGGAATGTGCGATTTTATTTTTGAAAAGGGTGTACTCGCAAAAAATACTATTGTTTTTTCATCAAGATCCCCAGCCATCCCAATTGTTCGGGGGTAGGATACGCCTCCGGAAGGAAAAATCAAAAGTTTTATTTATGTTAGGGCCCAAGCAAGTAGTAGGCACGCGTGCCACAGAAAAGAAACATTTTGTGATGGCCTGATTAATCTTACTTTCAAATTACAAGGAAGTGTTACCAACCCATGGTAATTTAAGATAAACTATGCACTTTTGTTGGCAAACTTTTGGAAAGCCGAAAGCTTGCGACCTTTTCCCTAGTATAAGACAAAATGACATCTTCTGGATAGTCGCAGCCATTGGGCTAGCAGGGGCTATAGCCCCTCCACTTTTTTGCAATAACATATTAGAAAAATTTTTACTCTAGAAAAAGTTTATTCTAACTATGCTCTAACGCAACATTGGAAAGTATACTCCTAAGTAGTAGCAGTTCTTCTTGACTGAGAACCCTTTTTGTTCATTTTCTAGGTGTTTATCTTGATGGTTTATTATTTCCAAGCTAATTTTATCTTTTTTATAGCTATTGATATTTTCTCTGAACCAGATTGTTTAAAAAACCCCAGTAGAAGCAAGCCAGTATTTTCTAAAAGGGACTTTTTCCGAGGGCCTCAAACAATTTCGGTCACGCCCTTTTCAGCCCTCCCACATTGAGGAGGGACTGGTGCGCGGTCCATGCAACCCAGATTGTGCAAAATCCTATATTGACGACATGTTTCAAATAACATGGTAGAACCCGGACGTCTATTCATCTAGCAGCAGGGGCATCGCCAAAAGGGGTACGAAGGTGCGGTTCCCCCCAACGTTTTGTTCGTCGCCACATTAAGGATTTTTGCCGGGCAAAAGATGGAATTTTTGTACTCACTCTGTAACCTTTTTGCAACAATTGTAGCATATAAACATTTCTGCGGTAGTTGAACTTTCAAAGTATGGCACTAGAGTATAAACTTTGAAACAAAAACACATAAAAGTAGCATGTAAGAGTATTTATCTTTTGTCCACACCCTTAAAGAGTGAGACACGCCCTTTTTATCGACAAAAATCACGCTCTTCACCCCTCCAAGCAATTTTCTTGGCTTCGCCACTGCCTAGCATACCAATCGATCTAAATACAAACGAAAGAGTTCTTTATCTCATTTGGACTCCATTGGTAATTTCCTTTAGGCTCGCGGCTCTGATTGGACAACTGTGCCTGTCATGTGCTTGCAATTTTCTGATTGGCCTATTTGGATCCACAATTGGGTATATATTTTCCATCGTATTCTTCCATCCAGCATCATAATACAAGTAGAAACAAGTTTTTCTCAAGCTACTTTCAGAAAGAGATTTCTTCCAAAATATACAAAAAGTACAAGGTTCATTGGTTCAAATGTAGAGCAAACTGTGTTACAGAAAAGATTTTGCAGGGATTTTTTAGATTCAGTATTGTTTATCTTATTCTGCATCTATACAAATTAAACCCCTTATGCAGAATATCTCTACCAGTAGTTTAACATTGCTTTAGGAGTACCATTGCTATAAGAGTATGTAGTGACTCTACTTAGGCCTGTTTACGTTTATTTTTCCTTCTCATTTATTCAATCACATTTCCACCTTCTCAAATCGCAGCACAGGCATCCTCTACATCACTATCATATCAGGCATTTGCCAATCCCTATTGTTTACTTAATCTTTACCATGCTATTCAATTTACTCATCAGCTTTACTCGCCCTTCCTATCCTTTGTTTTTCTCACATCATTTATGTTAATTTTAGATATTCATTTCTGTATATAAGTATAATGTTAATTTGTAAGCAAGTTCAGTTCAGAGTTCAGTTACAATCAAGCAACACACTGTATCTCTCTCTGGCTCTGTGTTCTCTGTAGGTAAAATAAGATTCGCTGGGTTTGGAAATGACACGTTAGTCGATAGATGGTATCATAAGTACTGACTGCATTGATCGATGTTCCGATGGACACTGAAAGTAGGTATAAGGAGCTGATAATTACTTAGTAACAAGTAAAATTTCGTTGTTGGAAAAAACGAATGAAATCTATATTTCATTTCACGAACACTGAATTCACGGAAGACCAGCTTCAAGGATTAGAGAAGCTTCTTGTTTGCTTCTTATGAAACATCTTCCACATAAACAACAGCACAACAGTTGAGTCCCTGTTTCCAAAAAGGCAAATCCGGGCCTTGGAGTTAGAAACCTCTACAATGTACCGAATAACAATAGTAAGTCACCTAGTTAGTATGCTGAACAATACTAATGATAATTTCAAATATATAGCAAGAAATTCCCTTGAAGTCGATGTGAAGAAAAGAGTCTGCAGAGAGAGGAAATTTCCTAGGATTCGCTTGTGATGAATCAGGAAAACCTAAAATCAATACCAAAAGAAGATTCGGTGTCTCATCTGATTGGCAACATTTATGTCGTCTTGTACGTAAGTTGAACGTGGACATAACCTGGGAATACTCAGAGAAAAACGATCTTATCCTAGTAGAAAACTCACAAATAACATTCAATTGCGAAAAAAATAGTATCATTAAAGTGTATAACACGAGGCCAAAAAATTAGAAAAAAGTTTTTAGAAAGAATACTTCCCAGGGAATTGAAGGATTCAAAAAAACTGCCTATACAGGGACGCCTGTTAGCAAGATAAAATGCCTATGCAGACTGCCTATGCAGGAACTATTTTATCTTGCTAATAGATATCCCAGGAGCCGAATAATTATTGTCAAAGATCATATTTAGAAATTACAAAATAAAAGATGATTTCGTTAATTTTTGGTATAAAGCCAAACATAACGTTTTAGCTTGCATCTACACACGGTCTTTATGGTATCCAGGCCAGTCTCCAGCTTGAACGATTGATGATTATCGTCTTGAATCTACGTCTCATATTTTGAACGGATGTACAGAATTCCGAAATAACTATGTTGCAAGACATGATCGGATCGTTGAAAAAATTTCGAGTGAAATACCAAAGAGATCTCAAATAGTTTACAGCAACAAAACCATACAAACCTGTTTTTCTGACATCGTTAATCCGAAAGAAAGCGGAGCAGCTCTCAAGCCCGATTTTATTGTAAAAAAGGGTACAACAGTGATAATGATGAATGTAGCCTGCCCGTATGACCTTTAGATTCACAATACATATCAAGAAAAGATAAAAAGATTCAAAGTGTCACAAAGTTTGCTAAATTCAAAGGGATTAAATGTGTAATCGACTCAGTCGTTATTGGATCACTTGGATCTGTCCATTGCAAGGCATTAGACGTGTTGTTGAATTCAGAAATAAAAAAGTCATCAGGAAAAGGATTACTTTAATAATGCTCAACATCTAATATCATTGCTGCGAAATTATTGTGGAATCTTAGATGTAGAAAGATCCAAGTTTAGTTTATGAAAAGTCTAACTTCTTCCCCTCTCGAACCATTTCGATTTGACTATGAAACTTTAAGGAACATTGGACGCATTCTGTTAAGCTAACGAAGTTCAATAAGAATAACTATGTATGTATGTATGTATGTATGTATGTATGTATGTATGTATGTATGTATGTATGTATGTATGTATGTATGTATGTATGTATGTATGTATGTTTGTATGTATGTATGTATGTATGTATGTATGTATGTATGTATGTATGTATGTATGTATGTATGTATGTATGTATGTATGTATGTATGTTTGTATGTATGTATGTATGTATGTATGTATGTATGTATGTATGTATGTATGTATGTATGTATGTATGTATGTATGTATGTATGTATGTTTGTATGTATGTATGTATGTATGTATGTATGTATGTATGTATGTATGTATGTATGTATGTATGTATGTATGTATGTATGTATGTATGTTTGTATGTATGTATGTATGTATGTATGTATGTATGTATGTATGTATGTATGTATGTATGTATGTATGTATGTATGTATGTATGTATGTTTGTATGTATGTATGTATGTATGTATGTATGTATGTATGTATGTATGTATGTATGTATGTATGTATGTATGTATGTATGTATGTATGTTTGTATGTATGTATGTATGTATGTATGTATGTATGTATGTATGTATGTATGTATGTATGTATGTATGTATGTATGTATGTATGTATGTTTGTATGTATGTATGTATGTATGTATGTATGTATGTATGTATGTATGTATGTATGTATGTATGTATGTATGTATGTATGTATGTATGTTTGTATGTATGTATGTATGTATGTATGTATGTATGTATGTATGTATGTATGTATGTATGTATGTATGTATGTATGTATGTATGTATGTCTGTGACTGTTGCTAATTTTTACCCTAGACGTGGCAATTCGCTGTACTTATCTTGCCTGTATGATCCCGCAAGAAATCGTGCGTCAGATCGAGTCCAAGGGCCCTAGAGCTGACGCAGGTATACAATACATACGCAGGTATACAATACAAATGTATACCTACACATTTAACATTACGTATAAATAACCCTAGATTATAAACTGTTATTGCTTGTTTCCCAGCCTTAACGTTCGTTTCAGCGCACGTTTCTGGGCGTCTTCATTTGATACACACACCATAAAGTATCCCTGCCGTCCGGTGGCACAAACATTATCACTTTTGTTAAACCGGCAGACTAACGGATGATTAGCAAGCAAGAATGAATATTTTACGAAGCACTAACTTTGTAATAGCATATCAATCTGAAGTGTTAAGTTAAACCCTACAGTACAGTATTTCACCTCAAATACACAGTTCCCTACTTCAACAAACTAGGCCAATATTGGGCACTTCTGTAGTATAAGAACAATTTGTGGATATAGACAGGGACGAGTTATAAAGAAGACACTAAAACAAACAGCACACAGTGAAATTTAAACTAGACTCTAGGTTGAATCGTGCTTTGTGAAACTGAAATGTATCGAATCCACTTTTAAACTGGTATGCACGAGAAAATTTCAATAGAGTTACAAACAGGAAGAAGAATCAACATTTCCATTATCGGGAAAACGTATTTATCATCATAAATTAGAATCGGGCAAAAAAGAACTCTCGTGTTTAGAAGAAACTGAGATATCGAATGAGCAAATGATACTAGAGACAAATCTTCACGCGATATATTTTCAATTATTTGCGCCGATTTGTAGGGTTAACTGTAAGCCTGAGTCTCACTTCGTACTTCGATGTATGTGACACTGTTTTTTGCAAATAAAGAGGAGTCTTTAAGCGAATAAAAGACAAGATACTGATTAAAAAGTTTTAAGAAAAGGTTTCGCTTGCTTAAAAGATAATCATATGGCATTAATAGATAACATTGATGAATTACCCGACTAGATAATTAGATCAAGACACAAAATGGCATGATCAGACGTCACATTTGCCATTCACCATTTATAATAACAAAACCATCAGCAGCATTGCCTAATGATGACCCAAAATGAAACCGTGGGTCGTATCTTCACTTTTCGCCATTTCAAAAATATTCATGGAATGTAAATTCAGATGTGCAATTCTCATTCCTAGATTGTCTTCGGGTTTGGATGACACAAATAAACAACATTATTGTAAAATGATTGCTAAAAGGTTAACATAAGATGGAAGTAGAGCAAAATTAATTTACAAGAGAATTACTAGATGACAAATGAATTAAACTTGTCCAGAGTTTGATGGGAATGAGAGAGATCTCGTGGTGCTACCCAAATCTTTCACCACTATGCATGTTAAACAGCATAACCAATTTCTACTACTGTGCAAACGCCTGTCCAGATTCTTTGCCTTGGTACTTTCTCTTTCCGTGAGTAAATGGTAAATATTTGTACTTGATCATATGCTGAAAAATTAAATAATATATATAAATGTATATAGAAATTTGTCTGTTGATAGTTTCCGTAGAACAGTGCTCAATACATTTGCACGTAGAGCGTAATATAGCATAGAGTTGGAGAAAATAAAACTACATGTTTTATCTCTACAAGCCTGTTTCGTGAGTAGCTCACTCTCCTGTATATATATAAATATATATTCAACAAACTATGGCATATCATTAATATAACCTCAATGGCAAGTGATGGTTGTCTGAATTAGCTTCACAATGAGTATGGTGGGGATGAACAAAATTGAAGGTTAAACTGTGCCTACAAATCGACAATAAAATCACCTGAGCCCATATATTTCATATATACTTGCTAGCAGTTGGTTATAAAATGGAACTTTTTTGCCAATGAAGTTAAAATCTAATACAAAATCGAGGAATGTTCGTGACTCGTGAAAAGGCTCGCGGTAATGAAAACAAGTACTTATATCGGTTTTTGACAAAAGTTTAAACTACTTAAAAATTTGAAGCTTGCCACAAATTTTCTAGTTACAATTCAATACAATTGAGGATCATAAGGCTTAAGACTACGCCAGTTATAAAACACAAGCCAGTTATAAAACGCAAGCCAGTTTATCCAAACACTATCGATCAACTAACCCATGGGCAGGCAATCTGCAGCCTGGGAATAAGCTGTAAATGGCCCTCAGACTTACTCTGAGGCCAGCCATTTCCAGGAGTAAAATAACCGACAAAAGGAAGGGTCATTGCCAAGTCCAGAAGGGCGCCAGCCTTTTATCAAGTTAAAGAATTGTAGATTGGATCGCAATGAAATTTTGAAGTTCAAATATTTAGTCGAAGGTTTTTGTTGATGAAACAGGAAGTTCAAATAAGGAGAGTGGGGTTCTAAATTTTTTGACATCGAGTCAGCTTCAGGAAATAAAAAGTAGAAAAAATAAATACAACTACTCCCAACCAGTCCCAGCACGTTCGCCTCACCAGGTACCGAAAATTGTACATCAGGCCATGTAGTTTGGCCATTTTTAAACTAGGTATTTTGATAAAAACTGAGAGTTTTGATAAAAATGATGAATTTGTATTTAGTTCTTACCTTGATTTGTCTCTTCATGGTAATTACAAACAGGATGATAAAATACATAACAAGTATAGGCCAGAACACTGGGACATTGAATGCGTCAAAACATGTGCAGACTAATGCAACGATGACAGCCTTAAATGACGAGTGCCTGAAACACAAAAATAAGTATATTGAAAGAAATCAAAGATGTAAAGAGTCAATAATAAGCAAGGAACTGGAAAGGATCAATTTACAGAATAACTTAATTGCAAAAATCTAAAATGCATCTTGTGCAGGCATGCAAATTTAGATATGTCCTAGATCTCAACAACACCCTTGGAAAGAAATTTGTGCTGCTCTTACAAAAACGTGTCTCTGCCACAAAAAATACAACATAAAACAGACGATCACATGTTGATGATTTGCCGGATTCTAATGACTAGTGATTCAATGGTATTACTCATTCCGCACTAACTTCTTTCTTATGTGAAATATTTTGCAAACAAACAGAGAACAATAACATTTTGTAACCCAAAAAATTAAAAAAATCAGGACCAGACCCATACCCATATATGTTTAATTCTGTGTTATTCCTGTTAGTAAAAAGGCCAAAGTGTGCTATAATCGAAACAATGCATGCAGTCTACATCCTTTGATAAAATTTATTAACGTAATGGCTTGCAAATATCAACTTGAAGCCTCACATTGATGATTTTCTTGTGATCTTCTCAAACTCAGGTATCAATTATGTGTCTTAGAAATAATTTGTGCTTAAAAACATTCGTTTGAAGCAGTGACAGACGCTGGAAGTTTACAACTTGCAATTTACATAGCCTTTAACTTTGTGATGTATATTGACAGTTGATAGCAACAAGAAAGAATGAGGAACATACACTAGATAAATAGAATCACTAACACTTACAAAGCACCAAACTTATTATAATGACAGACTGTTGGTTTATTGGTTTACCATTACAAGGACATTGAGGGGAGGGTGGTAAAAAGAGAATAGCATTGCGGTGAGCGAAATATAAATGCATTGAAATGAAGAACTTAGGAAAAGTGCTGGAGAAAGGTATAGTAGTTATAGAAAATTTAATAAAAATGATACAAACCAAAATTTAAATTCTGGAAGTTTTCTGATGAATGGTTTAAATTCTTCATTTGCTTTCTGCGGCAGTGTTGGGCCATCTTCTGCAATGTCATCATAAAAATCTATGATCAAAAATCTCTATTTCTCAATAGATTTCTAAGAATTCTGATTCTGTTTAGACTAAATGCCCGGCATCCATCTTTAATTGAGAAATAGTCTTGCACTATTTACGAGTTTACAACTTCAAGACATGGGTAAAGAAATCATTGAAACAGGATGGTTAGTACTAAGTTCCTACCATCTATGTTAAGGGTGTGACAGAGAAACAACTCAGTCAAGCATGCCTGAGCCTTAGTGAATGGCCTTAGTGAATGGCTAGCACCCCATGATACCAAGAACATCAATATCAACCTTGCTTTTTTGGGCATAAAAATATACCTTGAGGTTTTGTGCAAAACTTGTGAGCAATAAACTTGCTTTCCTAGCCGACACTTAGACCTGATCTAAACTCAGTCAGATTTTTCTCCGGATCTGCCCCTGCAAGCTACTGCTAACAGCTTACCTGGATCTTCCATCAATGCAGGATCAATCCTTGGTGACAAAAATCCAATGAATAAATTCAGAAGGTAAATACCAAGCGCATATGTAATGATGTACCAGCCCTGAAACAAAACATTGTATATATAGATTACTTGTACAGTCAAATATATACCTAATCAATACAAACCTAAGCAAGAATCAGTGTCATTTTTGAAATTTCAGTTTTTACAGCTTCATCAAATATTTTTATTCCCAAACTTAGAGGATCTTATTAGGATGAGATTGGGGGTCTTTTGGGTGTCTACATCTATTCATTGCAGGCACTGTTACAAGAGAATATACGAAATTTCGCAATGGGCTTAATTGCAGAGAATTGTTGCAACAAAATTCAATAGATCAGCTCTCTCACAAATCTTCAACTCTATCACTTTCCAAAAAATAGAATGCCAAAATGAACATTTTGATACTCCAACACCCAAATATGATCTTGTCCATGTTCTTCTAAATCTATTTTGTTGCATTTAACAGAACTTTTTTCAGGTCTCAAAGTTTGTCCAATAAAAAGTTAAAATTTTGACATTGTAAAAGGCAGCTTGAATTGTAAACTAACAATGTTGCCAACGGTTTGAAGTTTTGTTTGATTGGTTTTCAAGTAAAAATGATCCTCAATGGCTCAAATCTTGCGGACCATGGTGTTTACAACCCTTCCACCATTACTTGTTTGTTGGACATGTGCAAGACTTTGCTTGCTGGCGTACATGGATTAAAACTTAAGGTTACATCCATGTACGCCAGCAAGCAAAGTCCAAGGTACCATTCATGATGCAAAGGTTACATCAATTTAACCAACATTTCAATGTCAATAACACACTGGACAGATTAGATATTAAAAAAATATAAAATAGGAAAGATTCAGTTATTACAGTATTTTGCTGTGTATAAGATGCACATTTTTGGAATTATTATTGGCTTTGTTTGAGGGTGCGCCTCATACATAGTAACATTGATTGTCCCAACATTTTCTTTAGAAGGCAAAGTGTCATTTCATAGACAAAATATTATGATATTTGGAGCAGCTGTTCTCTTAATTTGAATAATCTCACTTTTGCCCAGAAAAAATAGTAAAAACTTTGATAATTCTCCAGTCGCGATAGAAAAATATCTGAAACAAGCTTTTTTACTCCCAAATGGGAGCGTTATACCACGCATTCTCTTGGAGGGCACGTTCTGAATGTTGTGAATGAAACGGATGATGAAAAAGAATTTTAAAACCTGTAAATGTTAATGATGATCTTGATTATTTCATGATGTTAAACGTTCTACTTGATGAGTTTTAATGTAATAGTTTAACATAACGTAATATTTGAAACATTGCAGTTTGAATGAATTTAGTGTCTTTAGCAGCCATTCTTAACCTCCTTTTCTTTTGTCTGCTCCATTATCTTCTTTTTCTCTGAAGTAAATTTTAATATGCTCTTTGTGGACAGTTATAGGTCTGAGAGGGATACCAAAATAGGAAATGCTTTATTTAATCATTTGATCGTTTTATAGGGTTTCATTCATTCATTTTTATTATCTTTCTCTCCATCTTATAGGCCGATATGCTGAGATTAAATCCAAAACTTTGCAAGACCCTTCCTTTTTCATATCAACTCTTAAACAGATGGGGTCATGGAACCTAGTTATAAAAAACCTTAAGAATTTTGCCTTTGATTTTTTCCTGTTAAAATATGTTTGAGGTGCAGTTTCTGGCCAATCCTAAATAAATATAATCTACAATTTTTCTTGCTGTCTTTAAGTGGCGGCCTTTTCTTAATTCATCCACAAACATCTGCCCCTGGACCTGACATAAGTGCACTTCAAATTGACCTTCACAAGAGACTAACAAAAATTAGCGATCTAGCCTAAAAAAAGCACAGGACGATATTCTGACTCAACCTGGTACAAGTTCCAAACTTTTTCAAAACTATTTTTTTGGGTTTATGTAATAACCCCCAAACAAAACAAAGGCCAAAACAAAAGGCATGTCTGTCTTATCTCTAACTTAGCCTGGCAAGTATGAGGTCTGAATTTCATTTTGAGCAGCTTTATAACAGAAGGTGTGTACATTTTGAGAACACAGTGACCCCCAAAAAAAATACATGTTTTTTTAGCCCAGCACTCAAAACACTAGGAACCCCTGGTCTATAGTATTCCCAAATTTATTCTTTTACTGAAAGATGCATGAAGACCTGTGAAAAGGGGGTGCGTCTTATACACAGTAAGACACTGTAAAGCTTATTTTTTTAGAATTAAAACATGGAATTAAAGGTGCTTCTTATGCAAGGATCCATCTTATACATGGCAAAATACAGTAATTGTGGATTTGTACAACTTCATACTAGATAACTTCAACCTCGAGGGCAGTATATTCGACCAATAAACATATCTGAATGTGCTAAAATTCTAATATAACATGAAAATTTTCTTGAATGCTGGTTTGCAGAAACCGTTGCTAAAATGGACGTTAGTTCACATTTATATGTTTGTTAACATGGATTTGCCTTTTGGTGCAATTTGTCCTCATAGAGGCTGACAACCACACAATTTCCCTAACAGCAAATTAACATGGTAATAGCATATTATTTCTGCTGCAATTGAAACTCTCACCTGTAAAATATACACACGTAACATATATCCGCACCCAAATGCAAGCAGCATAAGCCACCTTGCTGTCATATGAGGGACAGAATCATCTAGAATCTTTTGATAGCGCTAGAAATAATAATACATTTTGTAAATGTCTGCTATGTACATAATTGGTATAAAAATACTCAATTAAACTTTGATTTTATCACTAATTCAGGACTGCATCTGAGTGGAACTTACTAATAATGAATTTTTACTCAGGGCTGTCTCTAAGGTAGGGGTTTGAAATGTGACATCCCTTTGGGGAAAAGACAAGGAGTCTTTACCATCAAGGGGTGTCTTGTCAGCAAATTTGCAGACTTTCAGCAAATCAAAGTTGGCTCACTCAGATCCCATTTGCTCACAAAGCTGGCATTGTCAGCAAATGGGATCTGAGCAACCCCCCTTAAGCACAATAGCTAGGAAATGCCCTGTTTTTACTAACTTGGTGACTGATAAGTCAGTATAAGGCACGCTGGAGCAAGGAGGCTGGGGGGGGGCTGGGCTAAAGCCCCCTCACTTTTTTGCTAAACTAGGATATTCAGATGGTGGCATCAAAGACGATGGGGAAAAACTACAATTTTTTGCCAATTGGTCTAGAGCCACTTTAAAATGTCCTCCAGCGTCCCCGAGTAATTCCACTCAACTTTCTGTCTGCCATAGATGACAATTAGGTTATGAGATTTTGATGTGGCCTTCCAGTTGCTTTGATTGAAGGCATGCAATCAGCCATGCACAAACTTAAATCATTACAGAGAGGCCTGATTGTTTAGGAAAACATTAAACTCCCATTTTGAGTTTCCAAGATATATTACAATTTCCTTTTAACTTTCAAAGCCAATTATAGATTACTAGCAGTCAAAGTAAAACCTCATACTGAAAAGAAAATTTCCTGTTGATTACTTGATAATGAATACATGCTCGAAATGTTATGTTTTGAACAGTTTTTTTGTTTTACTACTAGATATATATACTCTTACAGGCCTTGCACTAAGCAAAATGAAGGTGCTCCATAAAACAAGTTCCTAAGAAACTCAAGGTGCTCTATTTTGCTTAAAAGGAACTGGATACAAAATCTAGTCATCAAATGATTAGGGTTAGGGTAAAATCTTGTATAAACCTTATAAACCAGAATATTTTGGTCCATTGAAAAAATTATGTAAATTTTATCAACATTAATTTCAAACAATATCTGGCTGCATGGCAATATTGTTTTACATTTTTAAGGGCTCATTAAATCGCACTCCATGGCTTCTTTTAGGTGTGTCTTAGGCGCTTGGGCTCGATTGAGTTTATCCAAGACATACCTGACTAATGCTTTGTATCAATCTTGAAAAAAATGATGGTGTGCTCAACTGAGCAGTTGCTTCATCTGGTGCATCTGCAGACATTTTTGTAGTTTAAAGCAAAGATATCTAGAAGAAACAATTTATATACTTTGAATTAATAATTAATAATAACAGCAGTATTAATTTTAATTCATGTTTTTTGACCTGGGATAGTTCAAGGACATCAATAAGTACACACTTACACCATCCAATAGGAAATTGTCAAGTTTACATGCAAACGTCAGATTTCCCATAAATAATTACAAACATCCAAGGTCTTTTACTATGTGACTGAGGAGGTCTCATGTTGTTTGTCTAGGATTACCTGCATTTGATTTGCTTCTCTGTTGCAGGTTTAAAGCAGATGCTATCGTATCACTAGACTGGTTGCATCTGAGTAAAGGTAGCTCTTTAATACCCCCTTAACTGAGTGCTTTGATTTTACAGCAAGAATCTGTGCATGTGTGCAAGTAACAACGAATCAAACATATTTATACCAAGCAGGTATCCACAGTGTGAGGTACTCTAATTAAAACCTCATCTCATACATGCTGGATGGTTATATTTACTCGAATAGAAACCCCCTGGCCTTTATTCCAACATTTTATTTTTCACACATCTTTATTCAAGACTAGTGTTGATTTGCAGCCAAGCATTAATAAAAATAAACTGAAAACTGACCAGACAAAATCAAATTTTATTGTTGTTCGATTTTTTTTATTGTTAAAAGACAAACTGCTGAAATAGCAATTGATTTATTTTTCTGAATTTGAACTCTTTCTATTGTTGCTGCTAACTTCATTGTGATGTTTCTTTGTTTAAATTATACAAAGAATTCTTGATTGCTTGGCATACAAGTATATGATTTAAAATGCAATTTTTGAAAATGATTCTTTAAAAAATATTCAAACTAATGACAGACCTCAAAAGAACAGGGCCCTCTGATTTTATTTAAGACTAAGAAAATAAGCTTAGCTTCTATTTCAGACTAGTTGGTGTTTATTGAAGGACCAGTGCTATTTAAAGCCAATGCTGTTACATTGGCCAAAGCAAATTGAAGTTTTGATTGAGCAGCACTCAGCTCTCTAGAAAAGCAGCTAAATCACAGGGTCTACATCTTGCTCCCGCTTTGCATTGTTCTCTTATCTAAAAATACCCAATCATTCTCAATCCAAAAAAACCTTATCAAAAGATCATGAGTGCCATCACCCTTAAAGCACCTACCTACAGCATTCACTGAACAACACTTAACATGGCTTAAAAAGAATGAAAAGGTTTATTGACTAACATTTTAACCCCCCAAAAAAACAACATTGAGAAAAGAAATGAAATGGTTATACAGGTCCCACATTGCAAGTTCAATTTGTCTCGCCAGATTTTGACTGACTACTCTTGTTTCCCTTTTGCTTCTCTTAACTTCTTATTTATTTCCTCTAAAATAATATTTTTATTTATTCTTTGTGTGTCATTTTGATAGCATTTCCAGTGGACAAATCGGATGCAATTTCAGACTTTGGCTGTGCAGCAATCAGGCTTTCGTGGGAAAAATATAGCAGGCGTGCTAACCACCGCACCCCTGAAAACATCCAGGCGTGTGATGGCGTGTGACTTTTTTTCACAAAACATTTTGATAATTATGGTAGATCTACGGAGAAATGGCCAACACGAAAATGATGACAGCAAAAATTTCAATGAAATTTACTTCGCTGAATTCTTACCATGACTACTTACATTTTAGCAATTGAGCAATTTTCTAAACAAGTATAAACTGAGCTTATTTAATATATCCAAAAAAAACGGCACTACAAGTATAGAAATATGTTTGCCATGTCGTAAGCAGTTTTCATTAGCTTCAATAATGAATCCTTAGCAGAATCATTGATGCTTTGGCGTTCATCTGGTTGTAATGGCAGTTTTTTCATGTAAATCAGTGCATCGAGAGCCCTTTGTTATCAAACATGACAGCTATTTTGTGTACCTCACTGGCCAGATGCATAAAAGATAATGATGGCCCAATTTTCATTAAATCAAATGTTGCTAAAATCTAGATTTAAAGCCTAGCGATGTCTAAAGAGGGGGCTGTAGGGGGTAGCGAAATCCAGCAAATCCTCTGTTATTTTTTTCCGCATCATTGGCAAATCGGCTCCTTTTTATCGCATAATCGGCTACTTTCGTACATTAGCGATAGAAAATGAAAGTCTTGTTCAAAACACTTAATGTTTCATAATATCGGGATTCCACTGTAGATTAGTTCTATGATTATTTCAAAATTTTATATTTAATCGGCAATCCTGAAAAGGTGTTAAGCCTTTTTGAAGTGGCATGAAGTAATAGTACCAAGGAGGGATCAATTTATTAACTCATCTCAAAAACCCACAAAACCAATAATTATGAATTTTGCTCCGATAATAAAAGAAGGCGTGCGATGTTTTGCACTCCTGGAAAGCAGCAGGCGTGCGCCAGGGCGTGCGCGTGCGATCGCACGTCTTTCCGACGAAAGCCTGAGCAATACATCAACCTCAAACATACATCTGCAAATACCTTGCCAGCTGGCCATAAATTAAGCTATTTTCAAAACTTAGCTTTTCCTATTTTGCTGCAGTGAAAAAATCTCACTGCAGCAGTGAGTTTTGACCAAATCTTTGGAAATAGCTAAATATCAAAAACATAGTAACACACCCGAACAATCCAAACAACATAAAGCTGTCAGTACATAGACTAATTTCAACATGATAATCTTAAATCTGGGGTCTGCTTTTGACAAAGGTCTGTAGATGCAAAGTCAATGACAGGCCTCTCTGAGAATAAAAAGCATGTGGGCTAAAAAAGACCCCTGCTGGTTTGGCTGCGTGGGTTATTTAGCCCTTGCCGATTTGTTGTTTATCTATTTATATTTGAGTATATACAAGCCAAAAATACATTACCTTATCTACTTGTAAACATGATTAATCTTATGAAGACAATTTTATGTGCATTACTACTCCTTAAAATGACAAAAGAGATACATATTGAGTTTTTTTTGCAAAATGGCAAGGATTTGTGAAGAAACACAGAAATATTGAGTAGCATCCAACGAAACTCATCTTTATACAAAAAGAAAAAGAGCAGGACAATGTCATTTAGAGGGTAATAGAAGATTAAGTTGATTTGCATTAAAATTTCAAGAAAGAATAACTGAAATACACTTCTTTTTTATTAGAAATGAAGGTCGACTTGGAGTACTCCAGTTTCTTAACAGTATAGGAAATTCCAATACTCACTCCTTCTTAAAAGTTTCTTAATCTGAAAAAAGCATGGGAGAGCGAAAAAATAACATGATAAAAATCAGCGAATAACATATACATAAACCTCAAAGCATACAGGGAAGCAGAAATTTGGATCGAAAGTAACGAGAGAGTTCAGAAAGGGTGTATGATTGGTTCTATGTTTTTGACAAATCCCAACCACTTATCTCTTACCTTGTTGAAGAGTCAAAGAGCAAAAACGTTGCTTTCCTATCTTGGTCTAAACAACATTTTCTTTGAAATTTTGAAATGCTGATGAATTAGGACTTTAGTATTCATAAAACAATTTTAACTTGTTGGTCATCATCAGAATCATCTGATTGTCACAAGTTGAAAAGTTGCTGATTACAACTAAATTAGAGAACCTGTACCACTTTTGCAATGTGGATTTTGTGAGCAGACTGAGTTTCTCTAGATGATACTCCCTAAGGGCAACACCCTATAGATTACCGCAGAATGGCCCTGGAGTCATCTCATATCTCAATATTTTGATTTAATATTTTGAAATGACCATGCTTGCCCTAAATCCATTGATGCCCAGAATTGAAAATCTACTGCCTAGCATATTCCAGTTGTCTGAGAAACTATTAGGTTTATTCTCAATTTCCTAAGCAAGGGCTGGGGAGAAGTGGCCTTGCTGATTACTAACAAGGGGCATAAAAAGGCCTGAATCAAAGAAAGTAATATTATTTGGGAAACTACAGTAGCTGGCTTGTGCTCAAGCATGATTATAGGACTGAATTATGTGGACTGAATTATGTTAAAATCAACTGACTGAGTGAACTTTTTAGGGGTTTCATTTCAATCACACACACCCATTGAGAAGTTTGACTAACTACAAGGGAGGGGGGAGGGGTCAAAATAATTGAAATTTTATCATACCAAAAATATGATTGACCCAATTTTGTGGAATGCTTGAAAACGCGTTTAAGTAATTTTTGTGCACACATAGTGAAACAAATTGACACATACTTTGCCCTTTAGAAACTAGCTGCACACATTGGATCAAAACTGAACAGTGTTCACACACTGCACACTTTGTCAGTACTCTTGTACACATGCACGCATTTATATTTGCTCTTGCACACACAAGATCTTGTCGAGAACTGTCACGCTCTGCAGCCTGGCTTTATGAAACTCCAACAATTTTACATACTTTATAGCTAAAAAATAATTAGAATAAATAATCTGCTCTACTTATGCAATGTTAGTTTACTTACTAGCAACTTATTGCAAATATTTGGGTGAGAAAGTTGTCTCAAGCTATGTCCTGTTTCGGTATGACTGTGCTTCAGTTGCTGTCCGCCATTTTGAAGATAGTCTGAAGACAAATGTGCTGAGACGTGGCACGTCCAGAAGTCTGGTAATGAAAACGTTTGTGTGACAATAAACGCTATCAGTTCAGAAACAAAGCAAAAAGGCGACGCGAATCCAATGTTGTACGATAAATTTTCCAAAATAAATTAAACGAATACTAATATTTCGCCCCGGCTTACAGGGCTTCATCAGAGTAAATGGAACGAACGAGCTGAATTTTATCCTCGTATTTATATTATACTCATTGCAAGATTCACAGAATCCGGCGGACAGCCTATCCTGCGGTTCTTCCTTCTCACGCATCAGATATAATCATGTTTGTATGTATTTATGTGCAAGCAAAGGGTCAATTAAGTGTTTATGAACGATATTACCACAATATTACTTAGTAGTTTCACGAGACTGATGTCTGGAGCAGTAGTAGGCCTAAGTGTGCCGTCTTAAAACTATATTTTTAAAACGTTTTAATTCTGACCGCATAACCTGAAAAAGCATCGCGAAAAAACTCGGAAAATGCCAAATCATGTTTCAAATTGGGTACTTTTCAGTCCGGTATGGAGGGTAAGGCCCCTTGAGACACATTAGAAAAACCTTGAATTGAGATAGAAGAGCGTCCTTTACCCATGGCAGCCAATGTGTTGATTTTTGTCAAATTTTTAAGGAATTTTTCGGGTTTAATTATCTAGTCGCACTGAACGGAGCTGTCTGGTATTGATGATAAAGGTTCAGAGTGCTCAGATAGTCGTTACAAGCCCTGATACTGACTGGGTCCAAACTTCAATTGAAGTTCTCCTCTGTGGATTTGAAGTGAACACCACCAAAGCCACTGCGGTGTTCACTTCATATGAATGACACGACCGCAAAGTGAAAGGTCTAAACAAAAGTATATAAGGAAAAAGTGTTAAATTCTTGTATAAACATGATAAGGTTATAACCATAGGTATTTGCTGAGACTTTGACAATTGTTATATTTTTAGGATCAATTTATGATCCTAAAATGGTGACCGAGCTCAATGACCGAGCTATGGCTGGCCCTCAATTAAAGATATTATCAAAAAAGAAACAGCAACGCGCTTGCTCCTCAATATTTAGGGGAACTTTTCAGTAAATGCTCAGAGGGCAGTGATCGCAATCTTCGTTCTACCGAAACAAACTTGCAGATATCTCTTTTAAGAACATACACAGGTCAAACAGCATTTTCTTATCGTGGAGAAAAATTATGAAATGAGCTGAATTAGGAAAATAAATTGGCGCCGTCTCGCAAATAGGTAGCAAACCTTTAAAAAGTCCATACGAGAGGTAAATTTTATTTTTATATTTATGCAAACAATTTTTTGGTGATACAAAACTTGAAAATGGCTTTGAAAAAAGCAAACATTTGAGTAAACTTAAGCTTTTCCTCTGACACTTTCAGTGTTTAAAACGTCAGAACATAGAAAACTCTACGCTAGGAAACATATATACCCAGTTGTGGATCGAAATAGGCCATTCAGAAACGCGAGCAAATGACTGTTTAGGTTGACCAATCAGTGCCGCTTGCCTATTGAGAATGTTACCAATGGAGTCCTAAGGTGAAAATGAACTCCTTTTGTCTACACAATAGCGGTTTTTTCGTGCTTATGTAGATAGATTCCAAAACTGCTAGATGGAACGACGATCGGGCTTTACCAATTGTCTGAAACATGTCGTCAGTATAGTTTTTTGCACAATCTGGATTTTCCAGTAAATGCTGCCCGATAGCAGAATCGCAGGTTTTAGACCGCGGTGGCTCTTCTCTTTGGGGATGAGTTTTGTTTCTAATACCAGACGGAACATGTTGATTTATTCTATCCTCCAATCTTTCTACGTAGCCAGAATCACACTGGCACGTTAATTCACATAAAACGGAACTCTTTGGTTAGGTAGGAGCGCAATCCCTTTGAATGGAGGGAAGGGCCTTTTTGTACCGTAAACAATGCGTGGATTCACGGCAAAGAAACAATTTGTGATGGTCTGTTTTATCTGTTTTTCAAAACGCAAGGAACTGTTACCGATCCAAGGTACTTTCAGATAGACCGGTTTCTTTTGGGGACCAAATTTTACGTCAGCCGAGAACCTAGCTATCTTCTTCTTAATGAAAACTGAAGCAACACCTATTGGTAACATTCTCGATAGACAAGCGGCATTGATTGGCTTATTTCGATCCACAACTGGGTATATATATTTCCTAGCATAAAGTTTTCGATCTATGTTCTGAAGTTTTAAACTCTGAAGAGTGTCAGATGAAAGGCTTTAGTTTACTCAAATGCTTGCTCTTTTCAAAGCGATTTTCAAGCTTTATATTTATTTATGTTATGTTTTTTTATGTTAACTTATGGTACATTGTAATTCTCTTTAAATTAGGCTTTTCTGTTTTTGCAAAGGTCGATTTATAAAACAGTTATTTTTTACTGAAATCTATAAATCTGTATAAATATTTAAAAACAAAAAATTTAAAAATGAAATATGAGCCGGGCACTGTGCACGAAAACTTTTTGGGTTTACCTCAGTGTCCTTGGCAACGTTTAATTAACTATCCTAGCATTGTTATGTAATTTTTTGTATATCTATTATAATCTTAGAAATTGTATACCTTTAAAACTTGTACGTTTGTTGCTGAATGAAAAAGTTTAATTTGATTTGAAGACTTAACAAAGCTATAGCAGCGCTTCTAGGATGCCTTAGAAGAAGTCTTTAGCAAAGAACTCTTGATTTATGTTTTTATATAATGAAAATTACTGTTTACTGGTCTATCAAAAGTATTCGATAGTTTCCCGTATAAGCAGAGGTGTACACGCGTTTAATATATGGAACAGGATGGTTCAAAGTTGCTACTCTGAGCTTCACGGCAGTTGCCCCATCGAAAGTTGCCCTAAATGTTTTTATACACAATAAAAGATATTCACCAAATATGCAAAGCTTTCCGCATATCTATAAAAAATGTGTTGAGAACAAAAGTATTTTTCCCACTGGGGTGATTTTTCCTTCCGTTTGTATACGAGGCAACCGCCATCGCAGCGCTTAGGTGTTTTCGCAATCGAGTATCCAAAGTTTTCATCGTTCAATTGTACTTGTAATCTTTGCAAGGGATACGTATGTAACATCGGCTATTTTTTATTTAAATTTTATTTAGCGTTGGTAATTCAAATAAGTTGGTTTTAATTAGCTTGAGTATAGCTAAGGATGGTACCAACTTTAAATAAAGAAAGAAAAAAGTGTAACCAACAAAGCGCAGCCACTGTCCTAGCTGTTGCCCAGTTTGGCCCTGTGAATCTAACAAAATATGACATTTTAAGAAAACCGCTAAACAGGGTTACGCTCCTTGTTACAGCGAATACAATAGAAACCCGCATAAAAGAACCTAGATTGTTGTCTGGCAGCCTGAATAGGTTCTTAATTAGCAGGCTGCTATTTTGAATTCCAGTCTAAAGGTTTTTAACAAAGCTCTTATATACGGACAGGCCTTGCATACATTAACAATGTTTTCCACCGCAAGAATTCTAATGGACACACTTAAACCAGCTTTTTTTAAGTTAAATTTCTACCGTTCTAATGAATTTGTGTTGTTAGATTGTCCATTAACAATGTTTTCCACCGCAAGAATTCTAATGGACACACTTAAACCAGCTTTTTTTAAGTTAAATTTCTACCGATCTAATGAATTTGTGTTGTTAGATTGTCCAATTAGAATGCAACATACCATAACCTGATTTGCTCAAAAACCATTTTTTCTTATATATATATATATATATGTATATATAAGAACCTTTCCAAATTTCTGCCTCTTGAGGGTTCTTAATCATGGGGGTTTAAAGGGTAAATTTCAGCCTCAATGTTCTTATAAAAACAGGTTCTTTTATGCAGGTTTCTACTGTAGCCCTAATGTGTCTTTTGTTCTGCGGGTGGAAAAGCTTAGCATATCCCGAATTGCACTTCCCGTGTTTGGTGATAATAGTCACCAAGCCTCTGACATGGAACCGGGTTGGTGCTACGTTGTGTTTTTCAAACCTTGCACTGATTTTTCGTCAGAAGGGCTTTGCCATAACAGCGTCAGCATGCATATGGTGCACTACATTAGATCATGGACACCTTTATACCTTGTTACCCTTGCAACTAGCAGTAACATCACATGGGGAAGTTTTAATTCTTATAACTTAGATCTGATTGCAAATTCAAACACAAATGTTTCAAATTTATCAAATGTGCAAAATTTCGATTTACTCCAAAAGTACCCGTGGTGATAGAGTTTTTAACCGGTGCATGGCAGATGAAGACTGTTGAATCAAATTTCAGTTGAAAAAGATCGGCATAAAAAATTTGTCAAATACCTAAATTCTCATAATTCTACCATCAACAGTTCTAGAGTGTAATACATAAATAAATTCTTTTTCAAATACAATTATATCAGTCTCTATATATTTTAGACGTTGAATTTCCTTTTGAGATGAAACTGAAGCCACCAAAACATCTGAAGATACCAAATAAATCTAAATGGAAAAATTTACTCCTAAATTTGTTTTATAAATATTGAAAGTCCCTAATGAAATGTAAACCACTTGGTGCTACAAACCTGATACGTTAAAGAATAATAAAAAACCTACCGGCTTGGACAATAAGGGAGTTAAAAACATTGGACATGATAAACAGTTTTCATTTATAATATTTTGCTGGTTAAAAAATTAAAAATTGCTTTGATAAAAGAAAACATTTTGAAACACATTCAAGCTTCTCATTCAGCACTGTTCAGAGTATAAAATTCAGAACATTGGCCGAAACCTCTCAGCTGGGCAATATACAATGTATATATCCAGTTGTGGGTCAAAATATGTCAGAGATGCGATCACATGACTGTAAAGGTTGCCCTGCCAGTGCCGCTTGCTTATTGAAAATATTACCAATGCGATCCTAGGGCAAACACAAATTTCTTCTTCTGACACTATGGGGTTTTTTCATTTTTTAATGTAGACAGATGTTAAAACTATTATATGGAACGGCGACCAGGCTCTACCAATAATCGAAACTTGCAATTACGTAGTCACGCTTATAGCCATATGTTGTTTTTTCAAAGCAATTTTTATCTTTATATTTAGGAAACTAACAATTGTTGGAACATTAAAATGTTTGTACTTCATGCATTCTCCAGGCTTTAAAAACACACACTTAAAATTAGGCCTTGGCAAATATTTTGCAATCTTAATGAATTACAACTATCTCATGTTTTTCTTTAGACGTATATTTAGGCGAAGATGCAAGACTATGTAATTAGCGAATTATTAACGCTGCTGAAAGCATCATGAATATTTTCCAGTTCTAGCGAGCCGGCGAAAACAACGCCCTTTTCGTCATTTCCCTTCTCCTGTTTGATGCAACTTAGATACTCTAAGTTATCTGTTAAATTCAAGTACTCTTCAAAAGAGGGCTTTTCAGTGCATGCCTCGTGGCAGGAGCTAATACAGTGTTCCAAAGAGAGGCTGCTTAACCGCTGCCTCTTTCTGGGGCTCTCGTGAAGAGTCCCATGGTCTTCGTCTACAAGTATTTTCTGCGAAGAATCAAATACTGAATCTTCCTTTCGTTTATCGTTACTAGTCGACTCGAGAGGTTTCGTCGTTAAATTATCTGAATTGGAATCGACCTTGGTTCTTGAAGATTTACCAAGTGTTTGTGCTTCATCGTCGAAGTTCAGCTGTTGGAGGTCTTTCTGCGAGCGCCGTAATCGCTCTTCGATATCTTTCTTTTCGTTACAGTTAAATATTGTATACAAAATGTCAGTATTTCCCACTGATTCTGGACTATTTAATGGTTCTGATTTGATCTTGCCTTTATAAAACTTTAAATGACTGTCATCAGTGAAATTAAGTTTAGAAGATCTACTCTCACTAGTAGAAAGAACCTTGTTTTCGGCTCCAAAAAAGGATTTTTGAGGATGGTTCTTGGCAGGCGAAGAATGCTTGCAGCATTTCTTTTTTGGGATCTGCTTGTCTGTTGTATCTTCCTGATTCATCAACGATTCAACGTAATTCTCTAAAGAATCTTTGTCATCAGCATCGTCATGGTCGAAGCTACAACTACATTCTGTAAAAATTTCCAACTTATCAACGTTAATATCCGTGGGAGTAAATTTTTCCCCATTCTCAATTATTGAAGATTTATCAGAGCCAGAGCTGTCATTTGCTGTTCTATTCACAATTTTCTGTTTAATTTCAATTGCATTACTGCTTTTTGAATTTTTCTTTACATTCAATTCAGTGCCTAAAACTGCCGAAGAAACAATCGAGATATCATTTGTCACTGGGGTCGATTTCAAATCTTTTTCCTTGGCTATAGATTTATTCAAATCAACAATGATATCTTCCGCATCTGAAAATGCCGGTCCTGTTGGAGATGCCTCGGATTCACTCTGCTGTGGAGACGAAAAGTCTGTAGGCAAACTTTGAAAGCCTTCGGATGTTGATTCGTCAACAGCTTCATTTGACGGGGAGTCTTTGTCGTAGAAGCCTGAGTCACAGCTCGAGCTTACTTCACTGTTATCAATCACATGTTTGCAATCACTATCATTGTCAACGTCACCACTACACAACCCGGTACTGTTTTCACTTTTGAACAGATGCATCTCAAGGCAACTTTTCAAATCCTCTGTTGCAGTAACCTCGTGTGAACTCCCTAAATATGGGTAACTGTATGGCGAGTAATGGTAAAAAACTTGATGTAGGCCTGTTACTGGGTCTTGCATAACATAAAGCGGGTATCCTGCAGCAGGAAGCTGTTGCTGTTGATCTAATGTATAATCAACACCTGTGTACATACTAAGGCCACAATCAGGGTTATAATAAATTGAGTTTTGGGAGGCTAAAGCAGGTGCATTAGCAAATGGCACGAAATAGTATCCTTGAGGGAGGTTTGTTGATGTTTGTCCCATTGGATATCCTACAGCCTGTTCGTTACCAGGTGACATATTCGCTATTATGCTATACCCATCAGTGCCTTGAATTGCAGCGATGTTGGATAGGACATCTTGATTATTTGGTGGTTGCGGTTGAATTAGCTGTGGGTCGCTAGTTGAGTAACAGTCTCCGGTAAGTGAGCTTGAGTTTGGCTCTAAATACTTTTCTTTCTTTCGCCACTTTGCTCTCCTGTTCTGAAACCAAACCTGTCGTAAAAACGTTTATTAAGGTTATTAAGATTTCAAATAGACAGCGTGTGTTGATAAGGAATACAAATTGAACCTGAAATTATGAGCCTGATCACTTAGATCAAAAACAGCACCACAACATTAGAGATTGGATTGTACGCTTAATTTGAAGTTTCAAAACCCATAAAAACATTGTGCGCAGAAGTTATCTAGCCTCTCATTGTGAACCTTTAATATGCTCTCCGCAAGATGTTTTGCGTACGGAAAAACAAGGTGTTTTTTGTTATCATAATCTGGACATCATTTCCCCAAGGCAGCGGGCATTCGAAAAAATCCAGTTTTGCAGCTCCAATAAGATCTCTAATCATATAATCCCCCGAGCATTCAATAAAGTGTATAGAACATAATTGTAGAAATGTGACATTTTGTCATGCTTATCTCTAATCTCACATGTAACTGAGACAAAATCTAATCTTATATACCTGACAATACGATGCCCTGACAAAATGGTGGTTTTGTGGTTGTCAAAAATGTTCATGAGATGCAATCATCTTAGGGGAAATAAAGGAAATAGGTCCTTATAGCAACCAATCGAAATTATTCCTTATAATCGTTAACAATCAAATTTATTAGTTAAAACTGTGAAAGTCGAAAACATGAGATGCAATTATCTTAGGGGAAATAAAGGAAATAGGTCCTTATAGCAACCAATCGAAATTATTCCTTAAAATCGTTAACAATCAAATTTATAAGTTAAAACTGTGAAAGTCGAAAACATTCATTTTTGACAGTTAAATAGCAGTAACACTGATAAAAAATCAGCTAGATTCAGCCACATAAGTACAGGCTACTACAAAATCTAATGAAACACTGCTCCAGTTGCTTCTTAAATATTATGAATGTGACCAGCACAAGCGGCTTTTGTCGTTTTTTTCTCGGAAAGGTGCAACTTTAAAGCCTTATAACTTCTAAACTAATTGGAATTTTGCAAAAACAACGACTTTGCCATAATACACGCACCAGATGCTAACTTTTTAGTCAATAAAAAAGAATTTTTTTTTTGGCTGGAGAGGCCCTTTAAATTTATCAATCCAGCCAAGCAATAGTAAAGTCATATGTCAGCCATTTTGGGTCCAGCTTCAATACTTTTTACGCATTTAGAGGTGTGTTATAGTGTGGTAACTTATATTAAATGGCCTAACTTCATATCATAAGGTCTAGAATTTCATTCTATGACGTCACCACTTTATCGCTCCATATTTCTAGCAACACAAGAGTTCACCTGTATTTTGCCTTCTGCAAGTTCTAGCTTTTCTGACATCACTTGTCTTATATTAGCATCAGGGTAATGAGTTTGTGAAAACACTTTCTCCATTTCTTCTAATTGGTATCTTGTGAAAGAGGTTCGATTTCGTCTCGATTTCAGACTTGAGGCCGACAAGTTGGTCATTGTGGTAACAATGCAGCTTGACATGAATTTTGCCTTCGTCATCTGAAGCAGGCCTAGGATGGAATGTTACGATATTACAACTTGGGTATTATATTTCAAGTGCACTTTACCAGATTCTGTCATCTTTAAAAATGAAGTGAAAATCACCGCACATTAACTTTGTCAATTGTCAAAAGAATCTTGAATGTTTCCTGTTGGGAATGGAAATTTTTTTAAAAAGAATGAATTAAAAAATGGCTATCAACTGTCTGATTCGCTCGCCTCAAGCCATAATGCCAAAATCTGGTAACCTTTGAATCCTCTGTTTCCAATGTCTCTGATTCTCATATTATTTTCCATGACGACAAAAAACATAAGTGGAATTGAATCGTTGAACATCAAATCATAGCATTAAAAGTCGGATGGATCATTTAATTTAGACGAAATGTCAAACAATAATTTTTAATACGATGTTTCATACAACAGCTTGATATGACAAGATAAGGGGTGAAATACAAACAATACAAGGTTGAAAAACAGGGTTGATAGGGCTAGAGAGCTGACTGATATTTCCCATGGATACAAAACATTTGTCATCAAAAGATGAGAATTAATGCACACTTGTTTGTGCTTTTTGACAGGAGTTTGTTGGCAGTGTCATTTTAGCAACACATTCTTCTTCACTAAAATATAAAAATCTGAACAGAAATTTGAGTAAATTTATCGATATTTTCAAAGCTGGGCAAAGCAGGGGGTTGTGGTTAGGCGGGACCAGCGGGAAATTTCCCGGAGGGTCCCTATCAAGTGAATTTGTAAAACCCAGGAAATTATTTAATATGAACAAAAACCTTGGTAAGAAAATGCCTCATTTGCATGTAGACTCAAGTTCACAGTTTAGAACTAGAAGAGGTCAACATATACAAATAGGCCCCTGGGGAGGAGATGAGTTGAATATGAACAGGGCCGCCGAGAGGGGGAAAGAAGGTGTAAACTGCTTCAGGGCCTCGAGAACTGAATTTCGAAGAAACTTAACAAAGTATGCCTAAAAATTGAAAACCTGGTAAACAACTGTAAAAAATATTCTGAAATGTGTTTCAAGCTAATTTAAAGGGCGTGACCGCAACAATTTTCTGCTCACTTCCTTCTCAATGCATGCAAGTGTTTTGTTGTGTTTGTATCAACTGTGCACTACAGTATTGGATTTGTTTCACACTCTTTGTAATCTCAAAGAGACTATGATTAGTGAAAGGGGAAACAAAATAGCAGATGAACATTAAAAATGATAAAAGATGGCATCTTTGTAATTTTGGTGCATGGTTGGTTGCAGAGATTTGGTAGGTACCATTTTAAACGACCTGTGGTTTGTCTTTGGAGATTGCAAACAAAAGGGAGGGCCTCTTTATCAGGAACCGCGGAGCAGGGGGCTGGGAGGCTTTAGCCCCCACTTTTTGCAAAAATGTCAAATATAAAGTAATAAACTACCCCCCTTCTCCTTTTTAGACCCCCCACTTTTCTCAACGCTCAGCGGTGCCTGTTTATGATCATTTTTCCCGGCCCTTTTCTAGGAGCCACAACGTTCCTGAGGCAAAGCATATGATGACAAAAATGGTTAATTTTTACATAAGGAAAAAGACAGAAGAAAAACATTGTATTGTAGTATGTTCATTTAATTTCTTTGTATGAAAGGATTAATTAGAAGAAAGATTCCTGGTTAATTTACGAGGATAAGGAAATGACTCTACAAACGAAGCAGTACAATTGTTATATTTAGAGATTGAAAGATGGAAAACATGAAACAGCCTTTGTTTTCTACTTTCTCTCGATGGTAAAATTACTGCATAGTACTGCATAAGAGAAAGCCTTTGATGCGGGTTACTGATCCCCTTCTTCAGGCATGTTAAGGCTGACTGGCGCGAATGAGAAGGAATATCGTGATTTCAGTGCCTATTTTAAGTACCAAAAATCCTGTGCCGAAAATTTCGGTAGATTAATTTTCGATGGAAAAAAATTCGTTCATATTTTTGAAATTTCGATATAAATTTCAGTGAGAACTTGAAAAATGTTGGCGGAAAGAAAATATTTCGATGAGAAAAGGAATAATTCACGTTCTGTAAGCTATTTCTACTTTCAACTTAAAACAATCTGAAGTGCAACTAAGAAGTGCAACCACAAAAGTTACAAAAAATACTATTTTGATGTCAACCCAATAAATGGAACCAAATAGTAGGCAAAAATGTCATAAACTATTATTAATTAATTTCATTTCTTGTAAACCATGGAGGAAAAAGTAATTGGAAGCGTTTAGCAATGTTATGCAATTGATTGGCAATATTTTCGATCACAACAAGGGGATTATCAATTTCGATCGAATGTGAGTTAAAAAATTGAGGCGTAGATAAAGAGTAGAACTTTTTCAATTTTGACCATATGTCCCAAAAGAGCATTATGAAATACACTAAATATACAAAGTCAGTTAAAGCTATTACGAATTGGCCAAGATATGTCCACATAAGCACAGGCTTTTGCCCCATCAAACCTCTGTAATTTGGTCTTGGTTGATAACTTTATGGACCAGGCCAGAAAAACAGAAATCCTTTAACAAACTTGAAATCTTTCATTGGCCATATCTCGCCCAATTTTGAACAAATTCAACTTTATTCATCTAGAACACAGGTACTTTAGGCCGTTCTTTCGTTCTTTGTGGTTTATGTGGTCAAACTTAGAAAGTTCTAAAAATAGATTTTAACGACGTTACATTTCGGTACTTTATTGAAACCTGCCCTTCTTCATCGTAAATAAATCCCACCGAAATGTATTCACATCAGACAGTGTTATTTTATAAAGCTAATGCCGAGAATTTTCTCGACCCGGCAAAGAAACGACAGAACCATATGAAGCTAATAAGGCTCTGTAAGTAAATAGACAGTACAATTTTAGTTCAGAATTTCAATTCACTTGTTGTCAGTCGGAAGTACCATACCCTTCACCTTCCCATCCCTCATTTTACGCATCTGCCCTCCTTTACTAAACAATGTTTTATGAAGTTATACCTATCCTTAGAAAGTGCACCTATGGTAGTATTCTTTCGTCTGTATATCGATAATATAGGTTTATAACCACATTACATCCTTTCAAAATTCAGCATTAGGATTAAACTCAAGAGTTACAGGCATGTTGTTTTCATGCAAGTAAATCAGAATTACCTTATTTCCTCGAAAGCACGCCGTGGCGTTTATTACAAACTCCAAGTTTTGGAAGCGGCATTTATCCGAGGGCGGCGTTTAATACAAAACGAAAAGTTTTTCAAATGAAAAATGCGATGAAAGAGATAAAGCAGACTTTTAACAATCTTTTCTTTTCCAAAAACACGTAATAAAGATTGTGTGAACAATTTTTGAAAGTTCACAAAAGATGTCTTCACGTTATGGAAATGTCAAGGAATGTCAATACCCCTGCCTCCGTCAGAGGCCTCGTCTCTATGACATAAAAACTTTCATAGCTTTCGAATAGTGGTGTGTTTCGAATAGAGGGCGGCGTTCAATAGAGGGCGGCGTTTATCAGAGGGCGGCGTACGATCGAAGTGAGACAGTAATTTATAAATGTCGTAATTTGTTCTGAAAGGTGATAAAGATTCTAGAATAGACGTTCAGATACTTTATTTGTCACTTGTTAAGAATAAAACCCAAATTGACTAGAACTAGAGATTTGGACAAAATACTTATATACTTAAAAATACTTATACTGTCTTCAAAAATAAAACGGGCATAAGATATTGGAATCTCTTTAAAAATTGTCTGACCTTTCTCTGAGTTCGGGGAACCTGATCATTTTCATAGTTAATTAGATCTTAGAAAGCTAATCTAGGATCTAACCATAGGAATCTGACCTTGTAGTCGTTTTTAACCTTTGCCAAAAAGTCCTACTCAAAAAAGGACGTAGGGACAGGACAACAAAAGAGTCCAAGGTAAGGCTTCCAAAGTGCCTTTCTGCCATCTTGATGAGTATTCAGAAAATCATAGGTCTTTGAAAGATCATGGGTGTCTGAAAAACGGCGTTGCGAGGTCAATGGCTGGACGATTATAGCACCGTGTAACATTTGAGGGTATACCCTATACTTCTTTCGGGAAAGCGGGAATCGTCAATTTTTTGGAGTCGTGATGTTTGTGAGCGGGATTCGAGAATCGATAATACTGGGATTGGGGAATTGATGGTGGGAATCGGGCTAAGAACATAGCGGGAATTCAGCAATCAGGAGATCTAAGGGGTACCCTCAGATGTCTTTTCTTTGGTGTGCTACCTCAGATCTCTATGGCCTTGCAGTGGTTGTCTAAAGTAAAAAACTGTTCTACTTTTCGCAAGTTTTTGGGGCTATTCTAATGGCAATTGCACCGGGTAACATCAATTGTGGCTAGCTTTGATATCTTTGTCTGCAGACTATGACTTCCCCCAGTCTCCAAAACAGCTGCTCGGCCTCAACCGTTGATGCGTGTAAATTGCGCCCGGTAACACTAGCTTCAATCTCTGTAGGTTTCGCTCTGAGCCAAATAAGTATAGACAACAGCTTATGGATATATGACCTGTGAATCGGAATCGCCAGTTTTTGAAGAAAGAAGTTGGAAGCGCATAATGTCATCTTTACAAACGTATTGAAAAATTGTGTATTACATTTGAAACAAATTTTGTTTTATAAAGTACTAAGAAAATCAAATATTGGTACTTTTTGAGCCTCTTTCGGTTTATTTCGATTCCACAATTATTCATTTCAATAAATACTTCGCCAACATCCCAACCCCGGCCGTATAAGCGTGGTCACAAATAATGGCTTTTTGCAATTTATTGGACTATCCAAAGTAACTTGTCAATTGAAAACTCACTGTGTGGTTTCACTGGAGCCTAAAGCGAAGGTCTAATCATTCTAGCTCTTTCCTTCAGGATTTCCTTTCTTGTGGTGATGCATAAGTAGTCTACAAACCCTTCCCAGGAAAACCAATACTTTTGTATTTAGGCTTGGGAAATCCTTCTAGATAGAATATCATATCGGCTAAGAGTTAACTCTGCCTTCCTAATCTAGGCCCTAAAGGTTACGGGTTTTTTTCATAATGACATGTGGTTTCCAAAACCCATTTGCCATTTATATCAACTACTTCTTTCAAACAAAAGCAGTCTTTTTGGGTTAAACGACCATGATTATTGTTAGTTCTTATATTTGACTTCGTCAAATGTCGTTTCAAACAAAGCCGTCACTATGAAGCGGTGTGATAGGGTGACACTCCTTGAAAACAAAACTCTGCTTCAAAACAAGTATTTTTGCCATCTCGGAGTGCTTCGTTGGCAAAAAAGATGGCTCACCCACTTTGGCGGCAAATGGGACCTGGAATCCCCCTTAAGCACAAAAGTTAGCACCAGCCCTGGTTCCAATATAAACTCATGGCTCTATTACCGTCAGAATTGGTAGAGACTTGAGGGCTGAACGTTTAAAGTTGTTAAGAAAAAGATATCTATCAGGTGTTTCCAAACATGGTTTTATAGTCCAAATTTCTATTCAAGTGTCTCGCACCTTTGACTTTTGGTTTAGGCCTAAAAGAGTTTCAAATATATGTTGAAGGATGAGAGCTATGGGTTACCTGCAACGTGAAACAAGTCGCACGAACTTAGGGAAAAAGTTAAATCCTTGTATATGATAAAATTTTCACAAGTTCATTTCGTTACGTACATTTACAGTCATTTGTCAACATAGAAATATAACTTTTTTAAGGCGTCAGGACAAGTTGGACCGACTCACATACAAAATAGATAGAATCTTCAAAACCAATCTTTGCAGATAAAAATATTGAAAATGTATAAATAGTTTGTAGTTTGTTCAAGAATAGCCGAGAGGTACCGCACTTTGGTAAGAATAAAGAATTAATTCTCTTTGGAACTGTGTTGATCATTTGGTACTGTTGAGGGGAATCTAGGGACACCGGATGAAATATTTATCTTTGTTTTGCCCAACTTATTCTTTGGGAATAACTAAACAAATTCGAAACATACATGTACCAAAACTAAAAGTCTAAAGTCTTTTGGGTGGAGGTAACAACCTGAAGGGGCCTGCAGACATACCCGGCCGACGCACTGTCCTAGAAGTATTTTTGAATTTTGAATTTTAAAGCATCTTCTTTGGCTCTGCGAAGCGCCAAGAGCCCTAATAACCAGTAAATTCAATGTAAATTCAGTTGTTTAATCGATTCTTCATACTATAGTCATGCTGTTATTTTGAGTCACTTACAGTCTTAGGTGCATAAGATAGCAAGAAATAATGCTAAAATAACGTTCATGCGCAGCTGAAACTAAGTGAAATCAACTCTTACGGCGATCTCAAGAAAATATCAAGGTAAATACTACGGATTGACTACATGTTTCTAAAGAGTAGATATTTAAGGTTTCTTTTTCAAGGGGTACTCATCTGGTTTGAAAAAACACCTGGTGTGGGCCAAATTCTCTTTCTCGTGGCTTTTCATAATATTTTCTTATAGTTTAAAGGACAGGTGACACGCTTTTGGCGCCAAATTGTTTTCTTCTTTTAACTTAAAGTAAAATGCTGTATGAGAGTGTTGTTGAAATATTTTTCCTTTCTGATTTCATTTTCCTACTTAAAAACCCTTTTCAAATTATGGCGGGAAATGAATCACGTGACACCGTGACTTAGATTGTGATAATTTGTTATTGCTGCTACTGGTATACAGTGCAATATTAACGTTTACTACACGCTTCTAAACGAATTCAGTTCGTCTGGACCTGTCGCGTTGTGTTTCGTAAACTCTCTATTAATGACAGAAAAATTTCGAGTTATCACAATGTACGTCATAGGGTCACGTGATAAAAAGCAAAATCGCGCCCCCTGCGCCCCCTGATTATAATTTTTTGTTCTAGACCAGGAAAAACTTACTTCTAAATGATGATCTATAAGTTGATGAAAAGAAAAGATAGGGTTAAAAGTGTGTCACTTGTTCTTTAATCTTATAAGTTATTCCCTCGTGGGACAAATAAAATTAAAAAGTATGACCAGAAACAACATTTTCTGCCCTTATGAGAGGTTGGTTACGTGTTTTTCTCAAGTATGCACCAATTGGACTTGCGGCCTTCTTAAGGAAGTTTCTTCCAATTTCATTGTACGACCTTTTTAGGCTCAGATTTGGTTTTATTGTCATAATTCTAGGTGGATACTGACAAGACAAGAGGCTGTTTTTTAAAATAATTCTCAGTGCTAAAAGTGCAACATAAACAAAAGTTTTTGTAGCGGCACAATTTTCATTTTTATTTCTGCCAAAGGTGTTGTTTATGTTTCGTCTTCGTAGCTCTTCATTGGCTGACTGCAATACACTGTGTCTTACTGTCATCGGGGCTGCCAGCAGGGGAGAAGGGGGAAAATTGCCCGAGGGCCTCATAAAGGAATGAATTCCATTTTAAGATGGAATTAAAAAAACAGAGCAAAATCATGCCTTGAAATAGTAAAAGGTTTTAAACAATTTCCAGAAATGCAAAAATATATTCTGAACTGCGCAAAAAATTCTGCTCGATCCACTCGCATGGGGGCATTGTCTTTCGGTTTTACCCCAGGGCCTCTGAAAACCTTTCGGCGGGCATAAATGTTTTTCAAGCCATGCTTAGTTATCATTCCAATGAATTTACGTTCAAATTAGAAAACGCAGCTTGGTACCGAGATCAACTTCGAAAAAGAGGCTGAAGGTGAATGATGCATGACAATAATTTGCTAAACTAATCTTTTCTTTAACAAAAATCCCTTCGCTTCCCTGCGGTAAGATTCTCATTTCATTTTGGATTCCTAGATTTAAGTTAATGATCCCTCCATCAGTCATATTGATCTAATCTACCTCTGGTTTTACATAACTTGAAAATACTGGGCATTTATGAGGTGAGCTTCAATCAAAACACGGAACACACAGGATTAAGCATGATGGCTTCAATATATGGATAATGGCAAATTTTTTGACGTAGATGGCCATGCCTGGGTAAGATGCAAATTAGCAGATAAGGGGGAGGGGGCATGCTCTATCTCCAATTCATGACCAATGGTTATGTAATTTGCCACACTGTTTCTTGAGAAAGTATAGATAATATGTGACCTTGATTTAAAAAAAATTGTTTTCGATGTAGGGATGATATTCTGGACTGTACACAAATTCGTAGAGTTGTCTTGGCAGTTATAAAAAGTGACCATTGTTCAAAGTCCAGCTACATTATTTTTTATATGAACCAGTAAATTGAAGTTCAGAATGGCTTCTTAATTTTATAGAAAATCTGAAGCTGTATTTTTGCGGTCTAGGGGGTCGTTCAGGCCTCGTGTTCAAACAAAGTGAGTGAAACATCCTTCATTTGGTGAAAAATTCTAAAATTCACCGAGAAAACACCCCTAGTTTGCAAAAACTCTCAGTTTTTGAGACTAAACATTATTCAAAACTACCACTTATAGTGGCTCAGTCTCAGCTTGTTTTTCTTAACTTTTAATCAATTTTGAGGCTCGCTTTTGTTGTTATATAAAAAAGTGCCGTATCAGGAACTCAAATAAATTGTTCAGGTATCATCTGAAGACTTTATAGTCGTCTCTACTAGGAGATTTGTGCGATTTTCTATCTGCAAGGACACTACTCAATGTGTATGAATTCTGATAACTCCCAGATTCAGCATCCTTATAAACGAGAAAATGAAATACTTTAGAACGTCTGTTCTCTGAAGGAGCTGTTCTGTTCTCCAAAAAGCCTTGTGTGCTCACATACGAAAGTACTGACACATACTGAACTGTCTGTCATTAAAGAAAAATGGGTATTTGTAACCTTTCCTAGGGGAATTCACCAGAACATTCTCCAAAGAGGAGGTCTCTACTCTGCTCGGCCTTGTGAAACCGGGCTTTCTAGACGAGAAGGTTTCACATCATGGCAAAAGAGCGCCCTTTGTGCCTGATATGTTTGGTGGCCCTGCCGGAAGGTCGACGAATAACAATAGAAGCTCTTATGACACACCCAAGCCACGCCCAGTCTCTATTGTTTTGTGAAGATGGTTTGCCTTCTGGGATGGTTTTGTCTGGAGGAAGGTTAATAACTCTTTTGGACTCTGCCTGCCGGTTGGGATTTTACACAACTCGTAAAAATATGGAAGGAGGGATAGTCAATTTCTGGAATGTGTTTTCTAAAACCATAGTATCTCTATGCCTAGAACATATAGCAACATGCTAACAAGTGCAAACGTATTGTATTTAAGGGAAAGGCGCCTAAGTTTCTACTGTTCACATTGATTCCAACATTCTACCATTCCAACAGTCCATAAATTCCACATTCCATGTTTTCGAGAAAGCTATTTTAGGCCAGGTGCACGATTTCGACCCCCCTTTTGTGCAGTAACTGGGCTTTTTCTAAATTCTCAATAATATATCCCTACTCTACTGAATTGGTTAAACAATTCAACAGATGTAAGTGCTGAAAAAGGTCTTCCTTGTGTTTTGAGAGTCTGAAAAGGTGTCTTAGACAAATATTTGTTGAGGCCTCGACTATAAAACCCTTTCTTCTTTGTCAAACCTGTTTATTGTGTATGGCAACGCCCCTATTCATACATGATAACCACACAAAGTACCACGGGTTTACTTTACAGCATTTTAATCTAAACAGCAATGCATACCTTGATAACACGGATTACAGCATGGTAGATTGCTTTCAACAAGTGCTCTGCAGACAAAATACTCTTTAGTTTGTGATTCGAAGACAGTCCATCTTTCATTCCACGTTTAGATTTTTGTACTGTTCGTTACATAGCTACATAGGCCCGTCGACTTTGCAAGTTCGCCCAGTCATCGAAAGCTTTCTGCCAGGACCGTTGCTAGCTTGTGTTAAGGGGAGGGGGATGCTCAGGTCCCATTTGCCTACAATGTAGGGGGGCCATCATTTATTTGCCTTCATTTGAAAAATCAAGTTCAAAAATCAATGAAATTTTGATGATGAAGCACCCCAGATGGCAAAAAAACCCTTAGTTTTACAATGGCACTTTTTCAAAGTGGGGTATCACATAGGTCAGGGTATTTAAATTGCTACATTTACTGACATGTGAATTTTGACACGAGGGCCTAGCTCACTGAGGATCTCACAAGACTGCCTCTATCCAAGCATAACTGAAGATTGTGAAATACAGTATAAACCCGCATAAAAGAACCTAGTTTTTTCTCTGGCAGCCTGAATAGGTTCTTAATTAACAGGCTGCTATTCTAATTCCAGTCTAAAAGGTTCTTAACAAAGTTCTTATATACGTACAGGCCCTGTACACATTAACAATGTTTTCCACCTTAAGAATTCTAATGGACATACTTAAACCAGCTTTGTTTTTCATGTGAAATTTCAACCAATAAAATGAATTTGTGTTGTTAGGTTGTCCAATTAGAATGCAACATAGCTACCATAACCTGATTTACTCTAAGCTGGTTTAATTTGCCAGTGTGAATAGGGTGTAAAAATACAATTCTAAAAACCCTTTTTTCTTATTTATATATATATATAAGAACCTTTCCTAATTTTCATTTCCATTGCAAGATGATTCCATGTATTTTCTCAACCATCGTATCGTCTATTTGCAATTTGAAACTGTAGTTAGTTGAACTTCACGTTTCATTTTGAATAAAATACTAAGTCCAAACACGTTTAGTTTTGTCTTTGTTTCATCATCAAACATTTCGTTTTCTAATTATAGGATTCCAGATTCCGGATTCTGTGTTCCGGATTCGACATTCCGGATTCTGTGTTTTGAGATAACCCATGCCACAGGGCCTCCGAAACCTCTCTGTGGCACTGCTCACAGCTAAGCCAGAAAATAATATCTATATCATTGTAGCCAGGCTTCCAGAAGCAGCATTTTCAACCTTTTCTGGGATCTTTGTTAGGGTGCCCCTTTTAACAGGTGCCTCTACACTTTCATAATGCTTCGTACGTTTTCACCCCCTGCCCCTCGGCCAAAAGGCTAAAGTCCAATAACTCTCCAGCTTGTCTTTCCTAAGGACAGAGTTTGAAGCCCTGGCAAAACGACTGAACATTTCACTAAACATTTTACTCAACTTTTGTTTAGTGAAGTTGAGCGAAGTTTAGCGAGAGTAGCAAAACGTGACTAAACTTTTCACTAAACTTCACTCAACCTTTTTTGAACTGCGACCTGTGTAAGACGCGGCAGGGTTGTAGGGGATCTTGGCTAGGAATTTTCTTTCGGTTTGTTTTGTTGTATGTTAGCATAAAAGACTTCATGTACAAGAAGTGGGTAAAAATAAGAATTGGATGAAGCGACGTGAAAAGAAAAGACTTTTTAGCACATCGATAACAAAGTTGAAGAAGACACAGTAGCGTACAATGAGATGGAGCAGATTGTTGGTCAAGTAGAGACAGGAAAACGATGAAAACCTTAGGATTTCCACAGCTACGGCGCCTGTGCTAGCACAACAAATGTTTATTTGGTGGGAAAACGACCAAAAATTCGCTAAACAACACTAAACAACGCTGAACATTTTTGACCAGAATCAAATTTTGCTCAACACTCAACACAACAAACAACACTAAACAGGGTGGCAAAACGAATAATCTTTCCACTAAACTTTTCGCTAAACAAAAGTTATTTGCACTGTTTAATTAAATGTTTAGTCGTTTTGCCACGGCTTAAAGCATAAATTCAACATTATACGATTTGATAAGAAAAAAAACCATTTTAAGCCGAGAATCTTTGCTAAGCCAGTTTAACGATGCAGCTCCCATACACATGTCATCAAACAATTGGTTAATCTTCCGAAGAGCGATTTTAATGTCAAACCTCAGTTCATACTTGGAATTGTTCTGTCATATCAGAATTAGGATCTCTGGCATATTGCACCTTTATTTGAATCACGCAAGCGAGAAGGACCGTCAGGCCTTCTTTTAGAAAACAAGGAGGATTTTTCAAGTGCGAGTCACAGGGCCTCCGATGAAGGGGGCTGGGGCAAGGACCGAGATACCAGGGGGCAGGGGGCCTTGGCCCCCCAAAAAATTAACGTTACATGAGTAAAATACTTTTATTTTGTAAAATATGGCTGTTGTTACACTAATTATTCAGGGCTGCCCTCCCCAACAAAAAGTTGTATCTCGGTTAGGGGCCACGGGCCCCCACTCTTTTGCAGAACAGTAGAGCTTTTTTCAAAATATTTTGACAACATAAGTCAACAGGGTTATAGTTTTAATGTCCAGCTTATTTGTCAACCGCCTGTCAGAAGTAGCGGTCAGTGTTCGTAGCTAGACAAACCATCTCTAGGCAACGGAAGTATTATGGCCACAGTTTTGAAACGAAAAGTGTTTGTTTTCAATTAGTTCGGATCGGATACTCAGCGTCGTTGAGGACAAGGCTGGGAATGTAAACATTACCAAATATTACTTTGTATGCAGTAACTTCTTAACGCTTGAGTGAAACATTCTCACGATTGGTATTTCTTTTAAGTGGAAGTGTCCCTTGTCTGTTTCCTGCCAGCGCACATAGGAGCAAATTTTCAAATTGATTAAATTTCAGCGCGCCAATAGCAGATTAGAATCAACTTTCCGCGGGATACCCGACTCCTATTAATTTATAACGAAACTTGAGCAGATGAGGCTTTCAGAACAGCAAAGTGAAACATATGTTATGTTGGTCTGACAATAACTTACTTTAGATTCTTGCCGTAAGGAAAACTGGCACAGTAATTCCTTGGCGTTAACAAACTTTCAAGAGGCACGCAAAGCCAGTTTACTAGAGGAAATAGTCGGTTGCATGTCTTATAAAGATTATATTTTTGCAACAGCTATTTCGAAAGAAAAAGGAAATTTACATGAGAACATTCGGAGCTCATTTTACATTCATAGCGATGGAAACTCGATTTTGAGGGACACGTATTATACCGAGAACTCTTATTATATATACTGAGTGATAATAAACACGTAGAATTACAGTACTCACTGCTAACAGGGAACTGCCATATTTTATCAGCGCAAATGAAAGTCGGATTGGTGTTTTCAGTCTCTGTTGTTACATTTCCATTTGTTTTGATGTCGCCTTGAGAGTCAAGCGAATCTGTTGAATTCTGGTCTGTCTCTGAATCCACTTGCTCGACTAATTCGTGAGAATTCGCACAGAAATCCATGCTTATTGAACCGTCATCGCTGTCTTCAAAAAACTCGAAGGAAGCCATGTTTTTTGCTTTTCGAATTGTATATTTAATTGCTGTGAAGGCACTGTTTTATGGTGAGATCTCGACGGCACTTTCTTGCCCGTGTGATAACACCAACGAGCCCAGCAAGATTAATCCCCGCTGAGGGCTTGTCGCCTCAAGGGCCTTCCTTCATTGGCCAGACATGCGATGATGGGTCAGCGTTCCAATGCATTTTACCCCTTCTCAAACTTTACTATCTAAAAAATCCATTTGAATGTTATAATCTAGGACAGGAGTAGGAATGATCTGTTTTCATTTTTTTATGATAAGGAATTTTTAGGATGTGATGTAGAAACCATAGCTTTGATTAAGGTTAATTTATGAAACTATGTTGTAAGACAGAATCACAGAATAGGGATATCAATTCTGTGACAGAATGATCCGTTTTTTATTTGATGATTAAGTATATGCTATCAAATATTGCTTTTTCGAAATATTCCATTATTCGTTTCAACCGTTGAAACAAATGGTTATGGTTATGGCAAATAATATGAAAACTTGTCGTCAAGTCGTTCAAAAAGCCAATCAAATAGATAGTGTCTGAATACTAGAGGCAAAATTGCCAAAAACTGGACAGTATCATCATCATCATCATCATCATTATCGTCATCATCATCATCATCATCATCGTCATTATCATCATCATCATCATCGTCATTATCATCATCATCATCATCATCATTATCATCATCATCATCATCATCATTGCAATTTGAACATGACGAGGGTGGACGTTTATTCCGATCATTGATTGAGCAGCCAGGTACATTGACTTTTTGGGGTGCAGCTGAGATCAGAACATCGATACCATGGTATGAGCGCGGGGGAAACTTCATTGCAAGTGAGGGGACAAAATGTTTATATTTGTCACTACTCAGGAGTTTAGTGAAAGCAACCATTGTTGGCGGGGAGAAAAATTGTAAGATAGGACATTCTAAGAATGGCCAGAAAATGCATCTTACATATCAACAGCGTCGATAAGGAATGACCTTTTTTTAAAAATGATGACCCATTGGTTTGATTTGGAATTGATACATGACAAGAAACTCTTAAAGAACTGGGAGGCCAAACAAGGGGCAAAGAAAATTCGGGGGCATGGCCCCCTGCCTCCCCCCTGTAGAAACGCTACTGATATGCCTTCACTTTGACTGAAAGAGTCTTATTCTACTTTAAAAAAAGACATCTGCTATAGACTGAAATATTTTTCATGAAAAATAATTCTTTGCATTCTTTAAATTCTTGGTTTTCAGTGCTTGCAATTATTGTTAAGATACTGTAAAAACCTGCCACCTTATGAAGATTTGTTGAAAGAAGCTCATTCTATTTTTAGCTAAAATCCGAAAGTTTGAAGGCCACAAATGAATTTTTAGGGCTTATCCGCTGTCAAGCCAAAGAAACTTTATGCATTCTTATTCTCCCTCGAAACGTTACCTTCTAGGGGCTTGGGGCGCCCTTTAGACTTTCGAAAGGGGCTACAGCCACTTGTGGTATATTTTTAAGGCAGAAATGTGTTCCTGGAATAGTGAGACAGCAGCACACGTTTTAAATTAAGAGGAGGCAAATAAAAAGGAGCCATTACTAGTCGGTAGTCTCTATCCAAAGGATCGGACAGTTTTGTCGTCAATGCTAAAGTTGCCATATATGTCTTTCCCCATTTTATAAAATTGTTTTAGTTTCGAACCCTGAACCCTCTCTGAAAAAAGAAATCAGAGCCTATCTATTCTACCTTAAACCAATGAGACCATGATTAGACTGAAATCCAAAGCAGAAATTGTCCTGTATCCGATCAAGCATCGACATGAGCGTGAAAAACCTTAACACAAAGCAAGTATGCAAACAAGGGGGCTTAATCCTCCCCCAATGTCGCTAAAAGGATTTTGAAAGAGGTTTGGTTTGAAACCAGAAATGAGATATGATTTGATTTAGGTTTAAAAATTTATCAATTTACATTTTTAGAATTCTTTGAAGATTGATTTTTTCTTAAAATGCTTTTCATCAACATTAAACTTCTTTATGCAACTTCTGTTTCTGTGGGTAAATGGAGAAACTACAAATTTATTCCCCAAAGCAGGTAGACGGTGTTGTTGCAACCTAGAATTAATGTTGCAATATTTGTATGTTGAATAGCCTATTTGAAACGATGGACAATGTTGTGCATGCAAAGTTTGCAACTGATCCAGGGCCAGAAAGGACCAGAAGAGATTATTGAGGAAGAGATTCAATTATTATTTCGCAGAGATTTACCACAGTCGAGCTAAATATGTGTTATAAACGAGTCGATTGACTTTAAAAAAGATAAAGCTTATCTTTAAAACTGCCTAAACATTGTCTCAAGCCTCGCAGTCAGTATTCTGTTCATCACCTGAAATCCTCTATCTTTGCAAATGCAAGCTCCCCTTAGTTAAGTGCAAGTTGAAGTAAGATTTGCACTATCAAGCCAATCGATAACATGCAAGCAAATTATGGATAATGTTTTCCTTTGTGAATCGTGAGTATCAGGCACGTAAACGTGGTTGATCTTATTACTTGGGTATAGTTTTTTTGTCTCTTCCGAAACCACATTCATCTGAGGTTTGCCAGGCTGTGTCCCAAGTTCTAAACAAACTACATCCAGTAGCGGCCTGGCAGGGGGGGCCGAGGGGGCCAGGCCATTTTTATAGGGGCGCCAACGCTTGTATAGGGCGCCAAAAACTCAAAAAAAGTTTGATACGACCGACTTGTCTGGTTATTAGGTCTCTAGGAGGCCAGCAAAGATAAAGAAAAAGCCATAAAACTCAAAACTTTATTGGGGCGTACGCCCCCATAACCCCCAGAACATTCTCACTTCAAGGGCACGTCTTTGTGCCCCTTTAGTACTGTATTGTCCAGACAAAACATTTGTACTGCTCCCAGGGGCGAAAAGATTAATCAATGTTTTAGAGGATTGTCGGGAAACTTACGTAGTTAAATTCTTTTGTGTGGAGAACACAGCACTCATAGTGCACACAAACTGTGTTTAGGGTTTCGGGGACAGTCTGTGTTTAGGGTGTCCGGACTCATGCCCGCCTTCCAGGGAAATTTTGATTTTTGATGAGACTCTTTGGCTCTGCTGGCCTTCAGAGACCTGCTCATGTGGGGGTCAGTAGATTTTGTCTCATTGCTTCATTTCTCATGAAAGGACCAATTTGTCTCGACGATACAAAGATAGGATGGATTCTTTTCCTCATTACAAAGTAATGAAATCCATTTTAAAACTGGAATTAATCAAACGTGCTAAAAGGATGCTTAAAAAAAGGCAAAATTTTTATACGATTTCAAGAAAATGACTGCAAGAAATATTTTGAAATGTATTTTAAGCCAATCTAAAGGTCGTGGTCGCAAAAATTTTCTGCTCGATCTGCTCGCAAGAAGCCTCCTTTATTCAGAGTTATACCAAGGGCCTCCGACAACCTCTAACCGGCCCTTCCCAATGTTGGTTTTTTAGTCAAATAAAGCTATTAACTCGAGCCACCCCTGTACTGCCAATATTCTCAGGAAAAAGACAATAGTGTTAGTTATGGAGGGCGCCATTTTGATGTTGGCCCCCCAGGCGAAAAGGTCCAGGCCGCCACTGACTACATCCCTTTCATGTTCTACACAACTTCCAGAATTTGTTTTACCCATAGCTGTAATAGAATGCAGTCTCATGTCCTTTGTTTGGTGTCCTCTTTCTTAAAACTGGAAAAGATATGCGATGAATGCTTAAGGCTTACTGGCTACCTTAGTCGGATACAATAAGGTCACACCAGTAGCACTACAGAGGGGGCTTTGGGGGCTCAGCCCCCTTGTTTAAATGGCAAAATACTTTTCTGGCCCAACCCCCTCCCTTAGAAAGCGAGCACATATTTGGCGTGACAAATTCTGTGTTGACAGCCCTTTATCATGCTAAAGATTATCCGTGAATAGGCAATTTCCGCGAGACAGAGAATAGTTTGAATGATTTCCCACACATAAGAGAGAATTTTTAAAACAAATGCAAGTGTATTGGATTTGGTCATGGGCGTGGTCTTGGGTATGGCTTTTGGATGTTATCTACAGCATAGTACCCATTTCCAACTTTTCAGGACGGCACAACTGAGTCACACTGCTTGTAAAAACTAGCAGTAAAAAACCTTAATGTATGCTATGATGCTACCAACTGCCCTTTTCAGGGACTCCGATGTGTTCTGGTGTCCAAACTTTTGATTTAGCAAGTTCCAAATGCTACTTGCGCTTGATATAAGTGAGAACCTAAATGTTTCTGTCCTGAACTAAGGTACACGGATTATCAAATTGTTACCGAAAGATTTCTATACATTGCTCCGTATGCATTGCAACATTCATCCGACAGAAAAACAAATTGGTAAATTGGAAACTAAAGCATGGAAAAATTTAATAAATCAAAAAAAAATTAAAACCAGTGAAAGTGACTTGTGTCAAAATATTAAAACAAAAATGAGATTCATCAAAAAATCTTCATTCGGACTAAAATCGCAACATAACACAATATTTAAACACAATAAAGGTGCAAAACTGCTAAAACTAAAACTAAACATGACCGAATTAAAGACAAATTACAAGGGAAAGCATACCGAAGGTGTAGAGAACAGAGCACCTGTAGGAATGCCGCTGTTTCCAAAAATCGATTTGCCAAAAATTGGTAGCTTACAAGGAAATAATCCAAAGCTACTTAGTAACATAAACAGATGTGTGGAACAATTTTTTAATTTCTTAAATAAAAAACGACAATAACCAAAGACCATATTACTAGCTCCACTGCACTCGTGGTAAGTAATAATTGCACCGAAATGGAGAAGTGGTATCACTATTATTATTTTTATTATTATCATTATTATTTTTATTATAATTAATGTTATTATTATTATTATGATTATTTTTGTTATAATAATAATTATTATTATTATCATTTGACTTAATAATAATCACCCTCAACTTAGGTATGCTTCTTGACAATTATTTTATTGAATAAGGGACGGGAATGATGAAGGCCAGGTATCTCTTTCAAGTATAATTGACATACCGACAACTGAGAGCAAAAATCCTTGTGACATTCGGTTTCATGTTTATTATGTTGTATTTTGTAATGTTTTATGTTTTAGCAGGGCTTATTCTAATGTGCAGTGAAAAACATTTGTGCAGTGATATATCGTAATTGTGTAGTGAAAAACTCAAATAAGTGATAAATTAAAAAAAGAGATTTGATTTTGAAAAGTAAAATTGCAGGCATTGCTTCTACCAGACACCTAAGCTTATAAAAGAGCATTACAATATTAAAAACGAGAACATAACAGGTACAATTATTATAATCTATGAAATCTCTCTAAAATGTTATCGAATCCAGTATCTAGAAGCTATCGAGTTTGTTTTGTTCTTCATCTTCTCCTTTGAGATCTTTGTTCTCGAAAACTTGTTAAAACATAGACCACTTTTTCTCGTCGAGACCGCTTTTAAAGTTTTGAAGGTAGAGCTGGTGTTTCACATATTCACATACTTTCACATACAGTTAGTTCGATAAGTATGGTCATAAAAATTTCCAAAAGGCAACACCCAACTTTTGAAAAAATTTGAAAATCTGCAGCGATACAAATTCCTTCATATAAAGCCTGATTTTTAGCACTTGGTTTTTAAAGCGGGTGCAAAACCTACAGGAGGGCCTAGTATCGATTTTGTCCGAATATTATTGCTTCATGTTAAGAAATGTCTGAACTGAGCTTAAAATGCGATAGATGTTTCCTGATTAAGGGGGCTGCAGCCAAAGCCCCTATGTTTCCTACTGTTATGTGTTTAGGAAAGCTTAAACAAACACTTGATAACAAAATCAATAAAAAATCAATGAATTGGTTACTTATTCTAAGCTTAGTTCCATATAAAAATTCTGCGTTTTTTTCACTTACCTTAAAAATATGATATGTTTCAATAACTTTCTAATAGATTTCATGTGCATAGGCCGAGGTTTCTCCCAACCAATTATTACAAGAGCTAGCATTTTCTATGCCAGCTGTTCTAGCTTTTTTCAAATTTTCGGAACTCGCATGTTATACGTTTGACCAACTGACTGAGCCGCCCGGGATCAATTTCAAGGAGAGTTAAAACTTGTTTCGTTCATAAGATTGATGAGATAAACCTAATCAATGTTACAAATTGAATTTGCTATGGCAGTGAAGAATGTGCCCGCACCTTCAGCCGATTGTGTGAAGATGACTTAACTATAAAATTTATAGCTTTTAAAAAATATTCCATGGAGGCGAACAAATTTGCGTTTAAGTGGGGATGGGAGGGTGTGAATACTAAGGGGGACTAAATTGCTTAAATACATAAGTAAGAAAATTAAAATCATTTTTCGAATAGGACTGAAACTTCGTGTAGAAAGAGATAGGGACTGGAACTCGCTTAGAAGTATGTAGAGACTAAAATTTCAAAAATTGCATTCAGTTCATATTTTGGGTTGGATTAACTATATCCAACGTGTGTCATTATTTTCATAAATGACTAAATTACCGTGAAATAGGTACCATTTTTGGCACTTACCAATGTTTCGGGAAAAAAATATTCGTGCCCTTTTTATTCGTTTTGCCCCCCCCCCTGTTCAAACCTGCGTCCGGCGGCCCTGTACAGGCATTGCTTCTAAAATCTAGCCTCCGCCCAAATTTGTAATACGTGTATCCTGTTGAAAGGGATGGGGACCGTCACAACAAAATCCAAGTTTACTAAAAGCCACTGGCGGTTTTAGCGACTGCGGGGCCCAGGGCCAAAAACAACTGCGGGGCCCTTGTTCTTTACAATTTCCATCTTTTTATATAATAATAATAATAACATTTATTTTTACACGATTCAACCCTTCAGCTACCTTAATACAATATCAATTAAGTATAAATACATTTGTCCAATTAAAAAAAAGATATAATTTCAATCTAAAATGCTGTTCTTCCAGGGGGTCGTGTTTAAATAGACGAATCTGTCAGCTCTTCAAGTACTCCTTTGATTGTTTTTTAAAGCGACAAATAATCGGGAGTTCTCTAATATCAATTGGAACGTCGTTCCAGGCTTTAAGAGCAGAGTAATTAAAACTTTTCTTCACATGCTCTGTATTTGTTCTAGGAATATTCAGATCCCTACAGTACCTTGTTGCATAGTTTGATTGCGAGGATCTTTGCTGAAACTTATCCCTAAGGCTTCTGGGCTTAATTTCTTCATAATCTTATACGTCATGACCGATCGATCGAGTCGAATGAGATTTTCAACGCTCAACCAGTCTTCCAATCAGTCTGTTCAGTTTTCCTTTAATTTGGCGCTTTCAATTATTGACCGAGCGCGGTCCTGCGGACGTTGGAGGGTATCAAGTTTAGTTTTTGGGCTGCCCCAAATAACGTTAGCATACCGTAGGTGACTTTCGACAGTGGCGTAGTAGACACTGCAAAGTTCTTTTTGGGGAATTATATTTTCTAACATATTTAGTGACCTAAGTACACCACAAACTTTTCTTTTTATAACTTTGTATTGCTCGTCCCAATTTAGGTTTTATTGCCCGCAACTCGCGCGCGATAGCGCGCGAGTGAAGGGCTTATAGTCTGCCCCGCGTATAAGTAGCATATGGAAGCTTCAGTTCATAATGTCAGCACTTTGTCAGCAGATTTTGTCACTTTTCTGCTGCCATGACAACTGTCAATCAATTTCATTGTCAATCAATCGGCTTTGTCGAGGAGGTCGTTAACCGCCACCTCTTTTTGCGGAAGGGAATTATCTTCGGAGCGTTGCTCTGCCAAGACTCTGTTAAAGGCCTTCGGTTTTTTTGGCACGAAAACGGTGCTGCATCACAGCTCGGTTCTCCGCAATGGATGGAAGTTTTGATTCGAAGTTTTGGGAATCAAAACCAGTCGAATGCCACACCTTTCTCCCAAAAACTCGACACCGTACGAGCAAAAGTTATGATTGTCGTGATTATCGCCTGTACATCGCTGTACGAATCCTTTATCGCAATCTATTTTAGCTGTACCCGTTCTATCACGTGTCCATTTTCATACGTCTTTGCTTCACGAAAACGAAAAATAAATGTCAAACCCTAGAAAAACTTCATGATTTTCAAAAGGGCGTTGGACTTAAATCAAAGGCAAACTGAACACCAAAAATTCTTGATAAAAAGAATAGTTTAGCATCAACTAGAGCAGCTGTTTTTATAAAATTGTGAAAACCCAAGATGGAATCTTCTTCGAATATCCTGACCTAAATTTTCAAAACAATCATTATCAAGGAACTGATTGTTTGCGGGCAGTACTAGCAAGAGCTATTTCTAGTCTACAATTACTCCTAGAGATTTAGTCTTTGTGACACGCTTAATATCAGCGCCGTTCAGTTTGAGCGCAATCGAGATATTTAATGCATTTATTTTACGAGAATGACCTATTATCATATATTCAGTCTTTTCAGGGTAAGGACGTAACTTATTTATTCTCATCCACTCCGAGAGGTTTAGTAATTCCTGCTGTGCCTCGAAGACCAGCTCTTCGACATCATTCGATGTGATCGTGACATTTGTATCATCAGCATAGATACTAGCTTGTGAATATTTCAAACATTGTTCAAGGTCATTCAGGTATACTATAAAAAAGAGAGGGCCTAAGCAGGAGCCCTGAGGTATACCACAAATTATCTCGCTTGTCATTGATCTCTGACCGCTAACTGAACAAAATTGTTCCCGCTGCTCTAAGTAGGATTTAATCCAAATTCCCAGATGTGTTTCTTATACCGTATCTACCCAACTTTCTTAACATTATTGAGTGGTCAACAGTATCAAATGCTTTTCTTAGGTCAAAAAAGATAGTCAAGTTCAATTTTAAGGAATCGATATTTTCATACCAGTTACCGGTACTGCATATTAATTAAAGATGTTATTGTTGAGCACAGTTTACGAAAAGCCGATTGATTCTTGGTGATAACATTATTTTCAAGAAGAAAGTCAAATAACTGATCGTGAACTATCCTCTCCAGAATTCTAGGAAAAATTGAAATAACTGAAATTAGCCTATAATTGTTTACATCTTTTTTGGAACCCGATTCAAATATATGACTTACTCTTGCAAGTTTCCAAATGTCTGGGAATTTACCGTTTGTTAGGGATGAATTGAATATCATCGACAAAGGCTTTGACAAAAGGTCTGCCACATTTTTGACAACTGTTATGGGTACCTTGTCTGGAACGGCTGCTTTTCCATTTTTTAGCTGTTTGATTGCATTCAGTATAAAAGCATCATCGATTGTTTTCAATTCCATTTCTTTTTGTACTGGTTTGATGTTCTGAAGGAAATCGTCACCTGGCTTAGAAATAATTTTGTCAGCCAAATTTGGACCAACTGAAACAAAATGCTTGTTTAGTGCCTCTAGAATATCCTTCTCTCGAGTGAGACATTTACCATTCACTTCAACACTGGAAAGTTTAACTGAATGCTGATTTTTGTCAAGTACTTTGTTTATGGTATTCCACATTTTCTTTGGATTTTCTACATTTTCATTGATTAGGCCTTGATAATAATCTGTTATTGCGCTGCGCATCTCTCTTGTTACTTGATTACGCAATCTTTTATAAGCAGACCAATTTTCAGGTGATTTCTCAGCTTCTTGTTTTAGTATATCCCTTTTTATCATTAGATTTTTGAGAGAAACAGAACCAAGGAGCAAATTGGCTACGAACCCTCTTCTTTCTTACTGGTGCATGAAGATTTCGGATTGATTCGAAAATCTCCTGAAACGTGGCTGCCATACCAACAGGATCATTATCAAGTGGACTAAGGATATTTGCCCAGACAATCTTGTCTAGGTCCTTACGGAATAGCATTTTATCATATTTTCATTCCTGATTTAAATCGCACTTCCACGTCTCTGTAATCATTAGTGAGCTTCTCCCCTTTGACATTTCTTAAATTAGAGTCTCCGACTATTAATACCTTGAAATTAATACTTTTGGCCGTCATAAGCGTGGGGTCTGGCGCCTGGGGCCATGGCCCCCCTGGACCCCCCTTAAAACCGCCACTGATAAAGGCTGAAATAACCTATACTCACTCTTTTTATAAGAAAAAGGTTATAAGAAACGGCTCAATTTTTCGAAAGTTGAGAAACAACCCTACCCAAATTGAAAAAAGCTAAGCAACTTTTATAATTTGCCGTTCTAATTTTCCGAGTTGACACTTAAAACAGTCTTGACATTGAACATCGCTATATATTGCAACAATACACTTGACATGTAGTTGGAATTCATTCTCAGTAAATTACACACTCAAGAAGTTTCCATTTAAAAATTTGTTTTGACTTCAACTTAACATTGATGAAGTTCAATGAGCTTTCTTTACTGTTTACAGATCTCAACAGAGTTAATCATTCTAGGAAAACAAAACTCCTTGATCACTTTGTTAGTTCATCTCTGAATGTGAGTGAACTATTTACTTTACCTTGGAAGCACGTTTAAAAAATTTATTACCTGAGAAATTCAAGAAACATGTAAGAAACTTTTGACATCAAAATAGCAAGAAAATTTAAGAAACTGCCTACCAGCACTGGACCTTGGATTCTTATTAAAAAATGAAAATACGTGTATGCATTTAAATGGATTCAGTTAAATGAACGGTCCAGTTAAATAAAAAAATTCTCTGTTTACATTTATCCATTAGAATGAATAAGTTTTTAAAGCGCCCCCTCATTTCTTCATGCACTCTGATGAGGAATGTGCTGTTGCTGCTGCTATAACTGCAATTGTTTATTAAAACGAAAACATATGCGCAAAAATATGTATGGGGGTGGGGGGGGGGGGCTTATGAAATTGTTGTAGACATTAAGAAGACATTATTAAAATACCTCATTTATTTTAGTAGGAATTTCTTTATGAGCATTTAGCAAATTACTACCAAACGTATGAATTTCTTATGGTAATTCAATAAAACGCCATAGGCAACCTCAGATGGCAAAAATCATCAAATAGAGAGGTCTAATTCGAGAATTTACGGTATCAGTGGGGACTTATTCGAGGGGAGGGCTTATTTAAAATTTGTAGTTCTAGGGTGGGGGCTTATTCAAGGGGGCTTTTTCGAGGGGGGGGGAATTCGAGGATTTACTGTATTTGGACACCCAATTTTGCATTTATACTGGTGCTGCGCTATCCCGCGAGATCGATTCCAATATCCGCAACAACAGAATCACGAGGTGAGACACGCCCCGTGGAGAAACAGTTGCGGAAGTATTGACATTAGATACCGAGGTGTGAGGTTTGTATAATATTTTAAAATAAATTCACGAATTTAAAAATATCCCTAATTATGTTTTTACCAGTTAAAAAAACCTCAAAGGATGCTGTTTTCAGGTTGTTGCATAAATCATATTGGCCTAAGCATTTACTTAATAGGCTGCTTAGACTTGGCATTTTAGCCTAGGCGCAGTAATTGATATGCAAAACTGTTTAAAAGTGCTATTTCACGGCTCTTTATCCAGTAGTCCTCAAAATTCCTGATAAAGTTTTTACTCTGCCTGTAATGCCAAAAATATTTGTATTAAATGACCCCTATTCCCATGTTTTTTAGGGTCTCTGACATTGAAACATTAAGATATACGAATTTAACTAGATTTTCTTATAGAGTTAACACTTGGCTTATTTGCTATAAATACTCCTTATATAAGCAGCCAGGACCACAAGAAACTTCAAATGTTGCTAGGCATATTTTAAAGAAAAATTCCATTTCAATATATCTGATACTTGAACGTTTTGTTGCCCCCACCAGCCTCAGACCTGCAAAAGCTAAAAAATTTTAAATATTTTTGAAAATTTTTAAAATAAATATTTTTAAACGAAAAGCAGGAAGATTTTGCCAGAAACATTGCCATAGGGAACATTTAAAAGGCAAAAAGCAAAAAGTTTTATCAAAATGATTGTTTTCTTGGTTAATAGGAAGCATCAATTTTACCTAGAAGTTCGAATAAATGTATACTGCCTTTGAGGGGTCAAGCCTTTAACTGCAAAGTAATTGGTGCAAACAGAATTTTCTCTGTGCCACAACTATATATTGGTTTAAATGCTGCCCTCATCATCACAAATTTTGTATCAGAAATTGATGTTTTGAAGTTCAATAGGTTGTGTTATGTGTCATGTTTTCTATATGATGAGTTTTCTGATATTTTTTGCCCTTTTCCCTCAATTTCCAAGTCTACTCAATTACAGTATGTCACTCTTTGATTGTTGGGGTTGGAGACTTATAATGTCAATGCAAAGTTTATATAATGGGGACTAGGCAACAACAGGTTTTATTTACTTTCCACTTAACACTTATTTGGTATTAAACCTTGTTTTACAAAATGTTGGGGGCTGCAGCCCTCAGATGCCCCCTGCTTCTTAAAGATCTTTTTCAGTCTTCAAAGCATCCAAAAATGTTTATTTTTTCATCTCTTTGCCTTTGTGCTTGCAAATATTAGGAGCATAATGTTTTAATAATCTCTTACTTCAGGTTGCATTGCAAAAAAAGCAATGGATCTCTCCAAGATTGCTCAGAACCTCATTTTCAGCGTTTCAGGAGCAAAGGTAGGCTATGAATGGCATTTCATGTATGCATTAGGTGAAAAAATATACAGCACCTGGTAACTGAGTGAATATCATTAAAAATGTGTTTGCAGTCAGATAAAGAAAATGGAGATTTCTAAGGAGGTGCAAGAGGCAGACAGAGCCACTCTTGTCAACATTTTTCTAGCCTGCCTGCAGACTTGGAAATTTAAAAGAGGAGATAAAGTAGTGTCTGCGCAACAGAGCCACAACATTTTATTCTAAGCACTAGAACAACAACTCCATTAGCATGCAATGTTTTTCTGTAATTTTAGTTGTTCAATAGAACAAACAGACCTATTCTTTTATCCTGATACCATTCATTTATACTTCTGCTTGAAGGTGCCTCTTTGAAAACTGACAAAAAACAATTGAAATTCCCCCAACCAATCAAATTCAGTTCCCCGATTTTGAGGAACCTGTGAACAAGAAAATCAGCTTGGCTTGGCAGACTCTACTTTTTCTCCTATTTTCAATTTTGTCAAGAGTCTGCACGCAGGCTACATTTTTCTGCATCTTGAAGGGGGTGGCTCAGCCCCCTAAACAATAATTCATGGTCTCCCAAAGCTAAATTGCAAATAAATGTTGTGTCACTATTTATGTCTTTAAAAACATTGGTTGTGAGAATCTGTCCTGAAAAGCATTGGCTTGCTTAAGCACAAGAAAACTGCACCCTTTTATAAATTGTCCCTTGTTAAAGTTTTTAGAAATCACCTCACAATAAAGATAAAATTTAGATGACTTAGACAGGCAACCTAATTTCTTTTTCCTAGTGGGAGTCATCTTTTCTTCATCATTGGTCATGTGAATTGAATTTTATTCAAAAATTAAATAATTTGTTATTTTCTTGAAACAGTAAAAGTAGGACAATTGGAACTGAAGTTTTGTGGATTAGAAATTGTGTCTTTCACAAAGAGCATGAGGACAATAGCCCTGTGTTACAAACCACACTTTATTCACGGGAGATAGCTGGTAAATTTGGCAGGGGTACCAAAAGGAACTGGAATGGTGTGGGATTTCATGCTTAAATGTGATCTTGAAATTGACTAGGGGCAAATAATTTCAGCTTGCATAGGATGTTGGGGGAGGGGGGGATGGAAAAATGTCTGGATCGTTCAATTTGTTCAAAGAGGACCCCCATCTCAGGAATTCTTTCATTTTGGATGGTTTTCACCCTTTCTTGTTACATAAGGTGATGTAAGAAAGGGGCCTAGGGGCTGTCAGAATCAACATCCAATCAGGGAAAGGTGCAGCAATGACCAAGCACAAGTTTTGGAATCATAGTAGGCCTGTTTCCAGGATGTGTCTTCATTTTTATGTACATGAAAAGTTCATCAGTAAAGCAAACCTTCCGAATTATGAAGCTTTCTGGCTATAAAACCTTTCTCTTCCGAACGTATTACATGCTAGAGTCAGATTAAATAATTCTCTTAACCAATCTTAAAGGACCATGCAATATTTATTTCAGAATGGATTTTTGTGGAGAGATGTTTTTTAAAATGGCTTTGAAAAAGCCAAACATTTTACAATGATTCTAAAAGCTTGTTCGTTTGACACTCCTCAAAGTATAAAACGTCCGAAAAAGGTCCCAAAAGAACAAGATGGAAAATACATACCCAGTTATGGAGCGAAAAAGGCCAATCAGAAAAACGTGAACACATTGCGCGGTTCACATTTTAAAAGATGTTTCTATAATTATAATACTCTGTCCTACACTAGGAGATTATATATAAAAATTAGCAGATTAGACGGGAAGGAGTTTTGTTTGCTGTATGAGTTGCTGATGCTGGTTATTTTCATATTTCTTTTGTTTATGTGGTAGACAAACGTACCGTGTCTTCAATGACTCCGCATTTTTTGTATTTGAAAAATCTAAAATATAGATGAAATATAAATCCAACAGTAGATTAAGAAAACGATCAAAATTGATTCCACCTTTTTTTTCTTGCAGAATGTTCCATTATCTTCATTGTGGGAGAATAATTCTGTTGTGATAGTCTTTTTAAGAAGATTTGGATGAAAATTATGCCGGCTATGGGCAACCGAGGTGAGCGAAATAAAGCCTCAACTCGACGCCCATGGCATAGGGCTTGCAGGTATTGGCCTGGAAAAGCTTGGTGTTGAAGAATTTGTCAGCGGAGGTTTCTTCAAAGGAGGTTTGATCTATAACAGAAATTGTTTCTATACACGAAACTATTTAGATTTAATAGAAACTATGTATCCAGGGTTTTATAAAAAGGTACAACAGGAAGACAGAACCGTGAAGTGATCGTGTAAACCAACTTTGGTGGTTTAGCTCTCTAAGCTTAATAGGCAAGGGATGTCTTGGCCAATCACGGATCGCGTATGTTTAACGAACATAACTAGCTTAATCTCACGTTGAAAGCACTGTACAATTTTCTCTGATCCCTCCATTGTGGCAATGACAAAACAATGGTCACGAAATGAGCCGAGTACCACCCACATCTCCCAGATTATGGGATGTTACAGACAATTTTCCACAGGGCAATACCAGATTTCAAACAATGTGGCATACGCACTTTTATAAGCTTAAGCTTTTTAGATTTTCTTTTGAAGTTCTTTCAAAAAGTGGTTTTGCCTGTTGTTTAGTCATCAGAGCTTCTGAGTCGCGAAGCATCTCTGTTAGAGACTCTAGCTAAAAGCGTTTTTAAATCGATACCTGTGCTGCTAGGAGTGGAAACAAAAGCTGCAGATATGTACATACAACGTAATGCACATTTTAAACTTGTAAAAAGATGTATTATAATAAGATATTACAAGATCAAAGCAATAAGTAAAGGTACAAATTAATTTTTTACGATGATTTTGTTTGTTTTGTTTTTAAGTACAATGTGAGACAATTTTTCCAACAAAAATCCTAGTCACATATAAGCAGTGGCGGACACTGGGGAAAATATGGGGGGGGGGGCAAGCCTACTGTTTTGATAAGATGACATCCCATTTATTCATTGTTTTAAAACAAGAATCATTGTCTCCGAAAATATTGTGGGGGGGGGCGCCATGGCATAATTGTGTTATCTGACTTTCCAGATTTGAAAGAAGGAGGAAAAGTGGTTTTTATCATTATATTACTGGTCACATCTGAATGCTTGCATTTTTTATGTTGCTTTTTAAAAAAGCAGAGTAAAGTAATTTTATTGCATGCCGTATTTTGCCTGTGAGCGAGCACTTTGAAATTATCGAATCTGGCACTCAAATTAATATGCGTGACGAGTTCAAATTTTGTGCGAATCAGAATTCTTTTTGTGCAAATCAGAATTATTTTTGTGCGAATCGCTTGAATTTTGTGCGAGTGGTTTTTCTTTACGCGTGAATCGGTTTATTTTAATGTCAATCAGTTTTGTTTGTATGTGAATCGGTTTAAGTTTAAGTGTGTGGCACTTATGGGCCACCGTAGTTGACAGTTTTACTAAAAGTTTCGATTTTTTCCAGATCTATACGTGGACGAAGGCAAACAGCTTTTCAAGGCGCAACAATTTAAACGGTAAATTAACAAAATTTGATTATTCATGATTAATTAACGTAAAGTACCGAACTCATCTGTTTCCTTATACACCTGAGACATATTGCTGATCCCGACTGATTGTACTTATTTTATTATAGTTATAACATGCTGTCTGTTGCTGGGGCGCTGCTTGCGTCAGAGACACGGCGGGCAAATGCAAAGGTAGGTTTTGTTGTTTCCAACGTAAATTGTTGGTGACGCTAACCCCATTGACATTAACGCTAACCCCATATTTAAGGGTTTATCAGTTGGGGGCCTTTTCAGAAATGTGTCGGATTTAATAATTTTTAGTTAAGTCTCATTTCTTTCTTTTTTGCTTTTGATACTGTCCGTACTTTGTCTTTTTCTCTCTCGAATTGTAATACACGAAAGACGGGGTGCTTCTGTTTATATAACGTCGCGCAAATTTTCAGAGACTGGGGAATAAACACCCAAATGATCGTACTGGAACTCATTTATTCTTATAAAATGTCAGCCATAACGTGCTTGCTTTTGTCTGGGACTAAGGGTGGTTGCTCGATACGTTTCGAGGCAGGGCCTATTTTATGGAAGTTTTCCAAGACCACACTTTAAGAAAAGAAGGCTATATATGAAGCATGGAATTTCAAAATATCGACCGTTGCCGTAGAAAGCGTTTTTCTTTATTCGTGTAAAACAAAAATATTCAACATAACACGATTACAAATATGTTTCTATTATAACCTATTCTTTATGGACTCCGACAGGAACAGTAGTTAAAGGTTAACATTGCTCTGTTATTCATACTTATTTGAATATTGAAGGACACGCTGAGCCAAAAAATTTAGAAAGCAGGGGGTTCTAATAAGAGCAGGCTATAAGATTTTTAAAAAATTAATAATGGGGGGAGTTCATTTATTGGGGGCCTTAGAGTAAGCTGATCAATTTCAATAGTTGTTATTGTCGCTAGATTCAGGGGTCTTTTACAAGCTCTGATTGGCTTTTACACCATTTGAGAGCAAAAAGGTGATTGGCAGTAACATTTTTCGCTCTTGTTGGACCAGATTACTCTGGACCAAGGAACTTGCGCTACGATTCATGGATGTCTTGTACTGTTCTGTTATGTTATAAAGTTTCAAAACTCTGTCAACAGAAAAACATAACAAAAATAAAGCTAAATTGAAAAAACCCATTCCACAATTTTGACTTTCCAAGACCACATTTTGGATTTCCAAGACTACAAAATGTGGAAAAAACCGCACTTAAATTGGCGCTGTTTCGAGGTACGGGGACGTCCCATTATTTAAGGGTACCTTTTTCTTGAAAAGTGCAGATTATTGGTATCAGTTTTTGAAATATGTGTGGAATTATGGGTACCATTTGAAGAAACATGCCGAATTTTAGGTACCATTTGAAGAAACATGCAGAATTATGGGTACCATTTTGGAAAACGTTGAAAATTCGTTTGGTGATTTTTCATTATGTTTTGAAATGCTATTTGCCTAAATTATTGGTATAGTTTTCATCATGTTTGCGGAATTATGAGCAATTTTTTTCAGACATGTGCGGAATTATGGGTACTAAAAAGCTGCTTATAAATTTTACTTTGAGCAACGTACAGCATTATTTTATAAATATTTGTGCCTTCCTTAGAGCAACGCAATGGGAATAACAGGAAACATGAAAGGAGATGGAATGCAGCTTGGTGGGACCCTTGTTGTTGAAAAGGGTGGGGAAAAAGTTCTCTTGGTTCACAAGCAAAAGAATCCAGGTGATCACACAAATACTGCCGACGTCCTCAAGGCACTGGGGATAAGTTCAGCTGGAGAAGGTGCTGGTGATGGCGGAGCAGAAGGAGCAGTTGGTGGAGTGACCGATACCAAGCAAGAAGTTGGTGAAAGTGTCGAAAATAAAACTGAAGAAACAGCATCGGAGAAGGGTAGCGGTGAAGGGGAGGCGGCAGAAGAAAGAGCTACTGGAGAATCAGAAGGGAAAACGGAATCATCAGAGGAATCTCAAAAAGCACAACCTGTAGAAGAAACGCCAACTGAAACCAAAGCGGAAGGGCCAGCAGAAACGCCAGCAGAAACGCCAGCAGAAACGCCAGCAGAAACGCCAGCAGAAACGCCAGCAACAGTAGATGTGTCAGCTGAGGAATCCGGAGTTATAGAAGAACCACAAAAGCCCCAAGTGGTGGAGGCTGTTTCAGAACCAGAATCAAAAACAGACCAGGAACCAGAAAAGACAGAGGAGCCAGTTAACGATGCTCCAGCTGATGTGGAGGTAAACACTGCAGAAGATCCACCCAACGAGGATACGAAAGCACCAGGAGAGGGCTCACAAGCTGGGACGGATGACAAGGAAGAAGTTGGAGAGAAAGAAAGTGAAACAAAAGATAATGACGCACCTTGCAATAAAGTGGAAGAGGCAGAAAGCACCAAAGAAGATGGAGAAGATGCAAAGGAAAAGCCAGAATAATAATGCGTGACGAAGGTTTCGGTATTTTGTGATTACAGAATTGTAGGTGTCCCACAGCCGCGTGTCGTAGTTAAAATGTCGGTATCGTTTTGTAAGAGATAGTTTGTAATGCACAGCTTGCAGGATAATCAGTAGAGTTTCAACCAGAGGGTTCGAGATTCTTGTTGAATTCAATCCCTTGACTTTTCTGTCGAACAAAGTACATAGATTGGCGAACTCTCAAATTTTCTGCTTGCGAACAGCAAGTTGTTATTTTTGGTGAATTTTGCAGTTAATTGTGGATGGGGTTTCTATGTCTATGAGAAAAGCCATATATGGGATTCAGTCAGTGCAATGCAATGTCTCATGGATCGTCGTTCTTTGCAGTATGCGTCATTGATCCCATTTTAAAGTCCTTTGATCCCATTTGGAAGTTTTCTAGTAAAGAATATCAGGCTGTTGTTTACATTGTCAGTAGCTTTTTGCATGCCTGACATCAAGCCCGCGTACCTTTCAATAATCTCCCATCCCATCCTTGTATTATGTGTCCCCTTTTATTTTTGACTCAAGACAGCAAGAACGAAACGTCAGCCTCAGGGAAAGCTTTAAACAGAATTCGCCTTGCGAAAATTGAAAATTCATGCATTACAGATTAGCAATCTGCTCAATGATATATACCAAGGGCAAATCACTCTTGCAAATTGCAAACCAGATGTCTGCGAAAATAAAAGGATTTTAAGATAAAACAATAGAATTTCTACCAAAGGTATACGAGACACTCTTGGTGCGATTAGCCCCTCGGATAAAGGTATCTTTTGATTAGGAACTCCTGCAATTTCATATTGATAAATTGTACTTTAAGCCATCAAATTTAGATTTTGAAATGAATATGTAGTTGACTATCTTGATAATGAATTTAAAGTATACATTTATATTCTATGGCGTACTCAGAAATATGTAAAACAGTTGATAAAATCGCAAATACAATTTTGATTTGATCTAAACATTTCTTTAGTAACTATTATGAGTGTTTATCTTAAAGATTTAAGGCCGTGATGAAATCACAGTTCGATAACATGCAGCCTTTTCTTTGATCGTATAATGTTTTGATTTTGAATACCAAATATAAAATGTACTATTTCTCCATAAAATATACTCATTTGCAACACCAAATCATCTTGGTTGTATCATAAAGTGTATTTTTGATGAACGAAGGCAATTTTAAGATAGTAATTCCCCCTTTTCTAATCAAACAGCAAACAATTGCTTGATAACTCAAAGCTGTCACAATGATAAGTCAAAAGCTAAGTCTTGGTAAATAAATTCATTCACCAAAGCTCAATTTTTCTTAGCAAACCAAGTCTCCACTCAAGATAAACACTCCGAACCATTGCATGAATGCTGTAGACGTCTAAATACACTATTGGTTAATTGTAGATTGCCCTATACTGAGGTCCCTTTTTTCCAACCATGCTTACAATTGTTAAAGTTTTGTCCAACCTAATAATTATCTAGCTGAGAATTGCTCTTTTTTCAATGTATTGTCCAGTTATGATAATCAATGTTAAACATAATTTTATTATTGCTTTATACTTTCGTAATTTGCCTGAAATTTAATATGCTGTTTATGACTCGAAAGTTTATGACGTTTAAGCATAAATACGAAACATCGTTTTGCTGTAAACTGAATTAAATCTGCTTTCAAAGCGTTGCTTAGCAATTTGTATTTTGTAAAAATCATTTTCATTGTTTCTAAAGCTCTGTATATTACTGTTATGAAGCATTAGTTTAAAACATGGCTTTATGCGTAACTAATTGCCGAATTCCTTCAGTACATGAAATCAGAGAACAATGAATTTTTTTTACTCTACTGAATCTCAGCCTGTACAGGGCCTTTTCTAACACACTAACTAGGAGGGGGGGGGGGGGCAATTGCTCCTCCAGCCCTAGTGACTTTCCTTTGTTTTTAACAATTGCTGTTGTCCTCCTCTTTTGTATAAACAAAGGCTTGCCCCTGCAGCCAATTTTGCCTTTCGAATAACTGATCTATAAAAAAAACTGGATCGAGCTTCCTATTGACTTGAAATACCAAAGTTTCAAGCCCGTTCAATTTCAAAAGGAAGAGGGCCCCAAACAATAGCGGGAAGCCATTCCTCAAAACCAATACTTCAACTATATGGATAAGCGAGAGCTGCAATGCTGTGTGTATAATTGCTGAAAAAGAACAAGGCTAGAGCAGCTGAAAACATTGCTAGGGGCGACAGAGAAGGTCGTCTCCTCGCATGGGCTGTTCTGGGGCCCTCTTCTCGGATGGCGACACTCTGGTCACATTAGAAGCTCGATCCATTCTTTTTTATAGATCAGTGCTTCGAATGGGTTTTGGGCCTATAGCATACCCTGGTTACCAGGTCCTCAGTGATTGAGATTGCTCTGATACCCGGGATACATGAAGCATCTCCATCTATCCTATGTGCTTGAACGTTCAGAGGCAGTAGCAGCATCGTTGGAAGAATAGAATGATGATGGGGGACCGTAAATGAAAAAGATAAGTACAGGGCGTTACCATCTTCAAAAGGTACGATCTCTGCCAATCCCAAGGGCGGGGTCAAAAACAATTTCCCGGGGGTTATACCCCCGGACCACCATTATTTGCTCCTGTCAGAAATTTTCTGGATCCTCGCCTGCAACTTTCGGATTGTAGCCAATAGACTTGGAAAGAATTCGATTCCTAGGGCTGATAGAAAATGCCCTATCGCCATTATCTGAATATTGCTGCGGCAGATGAACTGCATTTTTACTGGTTTCCTCTATCAGAATGTTAGAAATTCTATGTTATTTTTTAAATTATTCCAAATTTTCTACAACTTCAACTCCCGACTTTTTATTTGGTTGTCGAATCAAGAGAATACGGATATTCTGATATATATAAATGGTTTTATATTGCTGACTTATGAATCACGGGAATCTTTTGGGGAAAACCTTTTTGTGTTTATCTGCGTAGTGTTAATTGTGTAACTTGCGATAATTCCTATATTTTCTTACTTTTGTATTAGATGTTTCTTTTATTCTAAGGTAAATTGTTGTTTTCTTTAGGTATGGTAGTTCTTTAGGTATCGATTCGAAGACCATGACATTTGACTCACAGTACTAGTAATTTTGGTCCTCCAGCCAAGCTTCTTTATGAGTTGTTGGCCCGGTGCATCAAAACTGCTGCCAGATACAACACGAGCAGCCCGGTACATGAATACTATCATTTCTGGTACAATAACATTGCAGAGATTTTCATAACAGTTTTCTCAGAAAGCGACTTTCTAAATGCTCAAAATCCGTTGAAAAAGGGGTTAGATTGATCAAATCGATTTGGATTTTCATTCTTGCAAAAAGGCACCCGTTACAAAAAATGCTGCTTGAGAAAGTTGTTTTTCCGAAAATTCATCACAAAATATCTGCTACTGTTGTGTTGTTTGCGACATCAAAATGCTTCCGCAGTTCGATTTTCTAACGTGTGACTCATTAGCGCGACTTATTTTCTAATTGTGTGACTTTCTCTGCTTTACGTGCGATTTATTTTATTTCGTGTAACTGAAACTAAAAAATATGTGTCGAGTTTGATTTTTGTGCTAGTCTTTTTCCTTTCTGCGCAACACGCTCGACTTTTGTGCGAATTAGTTTTCTTTTCTGCGACTCGCTTGAATTTTGTGCGAAAAAGATTTCTTTGTGTGACTCGCTTGAACTATGTGCGAGTTGTTTTTCTTTCCGGGTGAATCGATTTGTTTCAATGCGAATCTCTTTTGTTTGTATTGCGAATCAGTTTGATTTTCGTGAGTGGCATTTATGGACCACCGTAATGCTGGGCCGTTTCGTCCTACAAGCCTGCATTAAAAAATACTTTATGCTCCACAAGACTTTCATACTATTTGAAGCTCTTGAAATAAAGTTATTATTTTTTCATTTTAATCTAATTGACGTAGGCCTTTCCATCCTTCTTTGTTATGAAAATACCATCTCTATGGAAAATACTCAGTTGCCACGAAAGGTGCAACATTAAATGCCAAGGGACACCTGGGTACCCACAATGCATCTCGGTACTCAATAAATGCAATGTGCACGGATTAGTCCAGAGAGGAGTGGATTGGAGTCATCAAGGACAGGAACGGAGGGGAAAGACCTGGGGAGCGGCTATTTGACATCCTGACAAGAGCTGGAGACAGGCTTTTACCATCAATATGCCGTCTACCACTGAAGCTGCAGAAGAAGCCAAGGTTAATTCAAGTGAGCCAACTGGTGGTGAGGTTTTAGGTGAGAAGTTAAGCACGTTGCCTGGTCACTGATGTAGGCCGGTCAGTTTTGAATTGAATTATTTTGCCAGTTTTTTTATTTCTCCAGTACGTATCCAGATATGCTGTTTGAGCTCTTTAACAATAGTAGCACATCCATCTCGGGTACAGTTGTTTCTATTCCTTGCAAGCAAGCGAATAAATGTTTTTTCCTCTCAAGCCATTACATGCGGCCTACCGTTTAGCGGCGTGGTCATCCAAGTTGCACGTGCTTGCAAACTCTTGTTTCAAAAGTTTCGGTTTCTGTTTCACTTATTGGTTGAACGTAAGTACTTCCTAAAATACAAAAGAGTCAATGCATAAAGTCAGCTGGATTAAGACGTTTATGTATACTCTGGTTAAAAAGGATACCTCTCATTTTTAAACAATGGGTATTGGATAAAACAAAGAGTCTCTTAAAGGGCACTATGAGTGAGAAATAACTGTATGAAAAGTTATGCCTTCTGAACTGTTAAATATAAAGTTTAGCACTGCTGGACACCTTTCACATATTGCCAGTTGTGATATACGTTTATATGTAATTGGCAACAGGATTCTCTGCAAATATATTTATATGTTAAAATTTCTGTTTACCTGTCTTGTCACAAAGTGCTTGATTCCATATAGGCAGAGCTGTAAATGCTATCTGGTGTGTAAAACAGGAAGGTGATGATGACTATGATGATGATGATTACTAGAACAAGGAATAGTTTGATGTCATTAAATATGGAAATGAAATTATGAATTATAAAGTGCTTTTTTCTCTTGCCTCTGCTGCATATTTGTTAATTATGTGACATTTAATAACCTACAATAAAAACTAAGAGGCATTTTATTCAGCTTGTGCAGCATAATTACAAACACTGTTTTTTAACAAGCTGTTCCTATAAGTAACGGACTGCTCTTAGTACATTTTACATTTTGAAACTTTTAGCAACAAAAGTGAGTGGAACTGTCAAGTGGTTCAATGTAAAAAATGGATATGGCTTCATAAACAGGTATTTTCATCTGCTAGTTCTTCTATTGATCTGCATCGCCATATATTTACATAAAGCCCACCTTACACATTACATATTGTATATAAATGTGTAAACAAGTAAAGTTTACTGGAAACTGAGACAATTGAATAGACAGTAAGATAAAAGAATATGATGAAACAGCTTGCTTCGACTGCCTCACAAGAGCCTGAGATAACGGTAAAATTACAAAGATAATAAGAAGGAGTAATAGAAACCAAACTATGTTATAAGGAAAATTATCTCAAAGACACAATTTAAAAAATAAGTTATATAAGGTGTTTACAAAATTATGTCTCTTTCTTCTCCAAGCTAAAAAGAAATGTTATGTCTTTCAAGTAACCAGTAATGTCTTTCAGAAGCTCCTGATGCCCTTCCTCAGAAAATTGTAAGTCAGTCATCATCTGAGAGTACTGGGGTCCTAAGTTAAAATTGCTAACTATATGCCTTGTTTATCAAACGCCTAACCCTGAACCTAAAACTTTATCTGTCAAAAGAACCCCCTTCTCTTACATTTTATGGAACATCCAAGAAACTAGCAAATTTTGTATAATATTAACTGGTAAAAATAAGAAAATATCATGATTAGATCTCATCAAGATAAAGAGGTTACCCAGATACCTCCCCAGTTCTAAAGAGATATCTATTTGCTCTTTCTCTGGTGTTGGCTGTCTTACAAGAGCAACATAGAAACTGTTAAATTAAAAAGCAACTAAATTGGATATATGCTGAAAAGGAAAGACCAAGACAGTGGATGGAAGGAAGTAACAACAAGGATTTATCTATATATATTACCAAAAAAGAATTTATTAATTTATATATATATCTATAAAATTCGTTCTTAAAATTTTGATAATTATTTCTATTATGATTTTTTTTAGAAATGACACTAAGGAAGACATCTTCATTCATCAGGTAGTTTTCACTTGCTTATTACTCATGATAGGGTTCTGTACAATCTAGGGTTTGCGAAATTTGTATGCATATGATTTCATGTGGCCAAGTAAGATACAATTTGCTGACCAAATTTTACAGTCACATAGACAACAAATTCAAGAAGATCGTAAATACAATCCATTTTTTATAAGAAATTTTTCCTTGGAAACTTGTGTACTGTTTATGTTGACCCACAAAGCTCTAATATTATAGGTCTTCAGATGACCAAGAGAGATTGTCTGAAGACAAAACTAGATATTGGGCAAAATAATATATTGACCATATGGCAATAAAGATTTAACTTCTTCATTTCATATATTTTTATAGATTCAGAAGACAGCCCAGTGCTAATGTAATTTTATCCCCCTGCTCATGTATATTGTTCATTGGCTACACCAGGATAAAAGGGTTTGATCTGAAACATTGCAATTCATTTTTATGGGATCAAATTACACAGTCTACCTCTATGAAAGTTCAAAGTCTTTAGTTCAGAGTTGATTGGGTGTTACTCAACACTTGGTTATTTTTGGTTTTTTTCAAAAGGTTCTAGCAGTAAAGCTCAGTTTGCAATTCATCATTGTTAAGCTGTCATACGTACTGGGTGAAGCCCATCATTGCCTCCCCCTGTTCATGACAGCAATATGTACAATTTTATCTTGTCGTTTTGAGCCATCTCATGATGTTCTGTCATGCCTTGTGTTGGTTTAAATCAAGATAAAATGACATTCACCCAGTTTATGCATCAAAGATTGTTTGTAGAACAGTTTTGATTTTTTAGTAATTTTCTGTAAAATAACCTTAACATTTAGATAAATTTTTGTTAATGAAAATTTCAAATCTTCATATTTAACAGACTTCTATTAAGAAGAATAATCCTAAGAAGTACTTGCGAAGTGTTGGTGATGGTGAAGTTGTTGAATTTGATGTTGTTCAAGGAGCCAAGGTAAGCCAAGACTCTTTGGCAGGCTCAGACTCTTTAGCTAAGAGCAGATGCCATTTTCATGACTGTTTCAAGGCAATTTTAGGTTAGTGTAGGAAACGGAAAGATTGTATCAGAGTTTTAAGAAACAGGCAAAATACCTCTAATTTTAACCAATTGAAATACAAAGATGTGCCATAAGCAAAAATGCTGCATAGGCTGGACCATCTCTTAAGTAAGGTGATGGATTCCTGCTTTCAAAGTAATGATATCAATACATATATTACTTTGATATTGAAAAAGCAGTGGTAGTTGCCTGATAAGCCCACCAAGTGTAGAAAAGGTGGTACCAGCTAAGAACTGTCATGTTTTGTTATATACACCGAAGCTTAGAATTTTGTGTAGTTTTGTACACAAGGCAGAAATGTTTATTAAATACATCATTAAATATGCAGGTTTTTAATCATTTAGTGTTAAGTATAAGTATGGATATCCCTTGTGGTTTTTTTGCCATGTAGTTGACTGTGATGATATATCTTTTATTGGTGAAACTTTAAGAGTTCATGATGCCCAATTATATACGCTAATCTGAGTCAACTATCAGAAACCAGAAAGCTGTCTTATAATATTTAAAAATATATAGAATGTAAATTTATTTCTGGTCAGCTCTAAATGTTTTTCTTTTTCATTCAGGGGTTTGAAGCATCTAATGTCACTGGCCCAGATGGAGCCCCTGTCCAAGGAAGCAAGTATGCCCGTAAGTTGAATTGAAACAGTTTCTTTGTAAAAAAAATCCAGATGCACAACAATGTAAGAATTTGCTGAAGGGTTAATATCAAGATGCAAGCAAGTGATTTTCTTTGCTTGCCCTATCCAGTTTTGACAATTATTAATGTAAGTTAATTGCCAAAATGTTTAAGACTTTCTTACACAGGCCTTAATCTTATTTAAAATTATTCTGAAGTAAACCTGCATAAGTGAATTTTATTTTGGTCTAATTTCTGATGAACCTTACCATGAAGCATCAAACAAGCTGCTTTTTATTAAGCATTTATTTGATATTTTAAAAACCCTTATAATTAGCGTTATGCTAGAAAATCTAGACAAAGTGGAATTTTCTTGTTCTTTTCACCAACCCCCTTATATGGGATCAAACACTGTATATATGACAAGCTAAAAAACAGTTTTTTTTTAAATTTAAATTACATCTGTATGATGCAGCTTCTGTTTTGTTGATAAACAGCAAATCGTAACCCGCGGTACCCTGGTTTCTTCCGTGGACGTGGATATGGCAGAGGTTATTACCGTGGAGGGAGAGGGGGCTACTACAGACGTGGACGTGGCCGTTTTGGGCGTGGGGGAGGGCGCTTCAGACGTAGTTCTGAGGATGACCATGAAGAAAGGTCTGAGAATGAGGTAGAAGTTGAAGAGGAAAAGGAAAGAGGAGAAATTGAAGAAACAGAGGATAGAGGAAGGGGCCGCAGATATAGGTAGGTTGACATTTGTGTCAATTGAAGGACAAAGGACATTCCTAACAAGAGTAACACTTGAAGAAGTATATACAATTTTTTTATAGTGAAAGCTGTTCATTTCTAGTAATTACAGGTTATGACCAACATGCCTGCCTAATGAACAAGCATGATAATAGCTTGTCTGGTCTCAAACGATGGAGCAAATTCATAAGTCAATTAGTGGAAGCAAAGTTCATGACGAGGATTCTTTTGATCTAACATTACTAAGAAATATTGGCGTTCATCTCGACCAGTTTGAATCAGAATAAAATAGTTGCCGTCATAAAACTGTCTGTTGTGATAATTTGACCTAGCCATGATAATCTCGACCTTAACTTGACCTTTGCTTATATTTTAGTTGTCTTCATAGTTCACTTTGAATATTCATCTAATGAAAACTCATTTTGTGCAAGTTTGTAGCCATTCGAGTGGATGAAATAATGTGACTCTAGGCCCCCAATAAAAAATTCATAGCTGCTTTCACGTTCTAGGCCAAACTTAGGGCAGGAAAAGGAAAAAGTAATCGACATATAGCAATTCCGATATTAAAATTGAATTAAAATCGACTTCAAAGCAAACATGACAATACAAAGAAGTATTTAGATAATTTTTTGAAGTTTTAATGAACAATAATGACCATTTTAATGTTTTGCTTTACTCTAGGGGTGGAAGAGGGAGAGGCAGACCAAGATACAACAACTACTACAACAGGCCCTACCGTGGACGCCGGCGACAGTCCCCTCGTGCGGAAGAATCTGCAAGTGAAGAGAGGGAGGAAAGCAAAGAACACGAAGGTGAAGAGAGGTCAAGGGCCAGAGGCCCCAGAAGGGGTAGAGGCCGTGGTAGAGGTTACAGAGGACATGAGCGAGTCTACAGAAGGCAGGAAAGGTACATGGGTTTTGCACTTTAGAACCGAGACAGAATCTGAGATGATTACTTGGAATGCTAAATGACTTTAACAGCCGAGTTTAACAGCTCGTGATTGCTGATCAATTCTCTTTACTTAAATGAGTGTTTGATAGAGGAAAAAGTCTAGTACAAGGTTTTTTCTTGCCTCATTTTAGCAGAGCAGTGATTGGATTACTTTTTTTATTGCAGGAACCAAAATTCAGAGAATGAGGAGAAGACCTCAGAAGGAGAAAAAGAGCAGAGAAGTGAGGTTGGTTGAGTGTTTCTCGCTTGAACTGAAACATATTAATGCCTGGCCTTCATTACTATAGATAAACATCCTCTTTGTTTGTTTTGTCACTAAGGGGGTGCATCCTTTCCTACCAGTCTTTCTAAAAAATGTCGTCTGATTGTTTATATAATGTTGTTAGAATTAGTTTTATTGTATAAGTATAATCCTTGTGATATACAAGTGGTTGTAATGTACTTTGATGGGGTTTTTTGTGTAAGGAATTTTAGAAATAAACAAACTGAGAATTTTTACGCTTTTTTGGCGTATAGTTTCAAAACTGATCTTTATAAATTCTCTGACCAATGGAATTTAAAAAGCAAAGTTAGAAATATTTTTCGCTGTGACTTTTAAGTTATGTGCTCGTCTGCTTCAGGATGAAGGAAAGCCTCGTAACCAGAGACGTCGTAGAAACAGAAATATAAGGAAGAGGCAGCCAAAAGATGGCCAGAAAGGGGAGCAGGAGAAAGGAGAAGAAGTTGCAGCTCAAGAGCACGTCAACGGAGAGATCGAAGCTGGAGCAAACTGAACTTGAGATTTAGCCAAAAGTTCACAGAAACTATGCTTGCAAAAACGTTTACATCATCATTGATTATCATCAGTTAGTTTTGGACTTATCAATTTGTTTCTAGCATTGTATTTTGCCGAGGCAAGAAACAGCCGCCTTTATCATCACTTTCAACGGTTCATCATAGAATGGTACGCTGCATAGAATACTTCCCTTTAAGGAACATAGAGCGACTTAAATTCAGTTCTTTATTGCATGTAGAAACTGAAGCAATGTCGAATAGGACTTTGGCCAGTAGTGGCAAATCGCCTGTAGGAAAGGCTGTTTCTTTCTTTTGCCAGCTTACAAGTATATTGAGAGCAATGTTGTGGTTGACGCAATTATGATTCGGTCTTGAGAAGCAGAGATTTTGTTGGGTAGTGAATTACATCACCGTATTGGGTTAAGTTTGTAGCTGTAAACCTCAGTTTGATTGCAATATTCCATCTTGTAAGGCAGCTGTTATCAGGAATTATCGTGTGCATGGTCATCTTAAACAAGTATTCCAAATGATATATTACACCATCAGACATACAGGCCGCCTTTTTTGTGTTTTTCTTGTATTCTCCTCTTCCTGGTTGAAACGGACTGCAGAAAACTGAGGCTGTTAGACAAAATCTATCCAGTCGTCCTCAGCATAGCGGAATTTCGTTTTCGTCCAATCAGATCCCGCCAATGTTGCATGGTTTGTCTACATTTGTCTCGAAAACATACTTAGCTATGGAGGGAAACCACTACTGGAATTTTGGGCTGTCGCCCTCACGATTTAAGAACGTTTATTTTCGTAGAAAAATTGTCTTCGTTGTTTTGTTTGTTTGGAAAGGGAGAGGAAGCCTATGTGATCGGACTGTGAAATTAAGAGAAAATACGGTAAGAAATAACCAGTCTTTAGTCCGAGCCTGATCTCAGGACAACCAGTCTTTAGGTACCTTGTAAAATGTATATCGTTTTTATGCAAGTCGATTAACTATGTGACGGGGGAATGTTGTAATTTTTTCTAGTAGGTGTTCACATACGAAATCAAACAGCACGGCATGATGTTCGTTTTTAAATTTGATTTTTGTTGCGACCACTTACCAGGGGAAACGTAGGGGAATTTAATGTAATTGTAGAGCTACTCTACACTTATTTAATCATAATGAAGTCTATAAGAATATTGAGACTCAGATTTGCTGAAAATTTAGAATAGTTAAAAAGAGTAATGGAAGGCTCAAGCTTCATTAAGAATTTACTTTTTGGCTTATTTGGTGAGCTGATGAAATAGACGGAATTAAGATGATGCTTTATGTTTTTGTTCTTTATTTATTGTACTGTTCTTGTTTTGTTTTGTGATGACGTAATACATCAACAAAGATTTTAATTTTTCTCTGAACTCCAAACGAATTTACACTTTTTGTTGCTCACGAGTTTAGAACAATTTAAGAGGTTTATACTCTGAGGAGTGTCGGACGAGAAGTACTTTAGCTTGATATGTTTCCGCTCCTCCTTGATATGTTTCCGCTATTTTCAAACACATATTGGTGTAAAATCAGACTTTCTTTCTATCGAATTTGAAAATGGCTTTGAAATAAGAAAATATTTTACAACATATTTGCTAAAAGCTTATTCATCTGACACTCTTCAGAGTATGAAACGTCAGAATAAGGGTCTGAAACAACACGATGAAAAATGTATACCCAGTTGTGAATCGAAATAGACCAATCAGTATAAAACGCAAGCACAAGATCCGTATAGTTGACCAATCAGTTCCGCGTGCCTAAAGGAAAATTACCACTGGAGTCCAAGAGAGAAAACGGACTTCTTCTGTGTACAGTACACAATGGCGGCTTTTTCTATCGATTTTTTCACAGTGGTATGGATTATTTATATGCTATAGCAGAGAAGTTTCTCGTAAAACGTTCAGCGTGCAACAGGGTCTATTTTGTATATCCTAATCGTGTAACACGGTAAAAGGATATCTCGAGATACCCTGGGAGCCAGAGCTACACAAGGAAGGTGCAATTAGAAGAGAGAAGCGGAGGAACGCCCAGAGCTACAAAGGGAAAAAGGAAAGGATAAGGAAAACTGTGGAAGAAAAGTGGAGAAGCTGCGAGGGAGAAAGAGAAAAGCTGCTTCGATTCCTTTTCTCTTCTCCCCCGCCTATTTTCCGCAGCTCCACCTTTTCACACAATGCAATAGCCTCTGTGGAGGCGAATGTGTATTGATAAACATTATCAAGGACTGCAAAATTTCATACAATGAAATAACAACTTTGTACAAGAATGAAACTTAAGTGCGATGTTTCGAGCACAACTCTTTATCAGGTAAAAAGAATAGGAGGAGTGAAGGTACACTCCCCTCACAAATGTATTGCACCACCTCGAAGGAGGGAAAATGGCGCAGCAATTATCGAAAGCTATTGTTGTGCGAATTGATTGTGTTTAAGTGGCGAATGGGAGTGTGTCGGAAGTGAAACAACCACCAATCAAAACTTCAATCTTTTTAGAAAACTTTTTTTAAAATAACAGTTTCAAAATGTCTTTTAACAGCTTCAAATTTTAATATTTTGACGGGAGCTATGAACTTTGAAACCGCTTTATGCCTCCTTGAATTGGTTGCATATAATTGGGCAACGTATTATTGTGAAATTTCATTCCAAACCTAAAGAATTCTTTTAATTAACGATTCTTTGGTTCTTCAAGAACCTTTAAAATCATGGTTCGGATTGTTTTTCATACGAAGCTAAACATTTTCAACGATGTACAAATCTGGACTTGAACGACGCCACGGAAAAACTTGAATTCTTCTTGTTCGGAAATAAATCGTTGTAAAAATGGTTTCCTTTTGCGCAGGTGAATTTTTATTTCATATTTGTGTAAGACACTCATTATTTTTTGTTTGGAAGAATTTTGAGCTGCAAAACATTGCTCAGCGTCGAGCTTCATGTCTTTTACTGTCCCTTGGTGTAAACATTGTGAAATAAAACAGACAAAATTGCCACCCCTGCAACGTAAATTTTTTTTGTTCACCCACTTCTCGGTTTATTAATATTGAAGCACTCTCGTGAAACCTTTTTTGATTTATTGAAGCTGTTGTGTGGCTGCATCTAACATGGTCAACAATTTTTCAAAAACTGAAGACCACTTCCCTGTAAAAATTATATAGGGACTCGCCTCTCATTTGACAAATTTTCTCCCTTAGGCCTGGTCTACATTTTTTCAAACAATAATGTTTTTCCGTAAAATTTACATTTCTAACTAGGTTTTCTATGGCGTCAGCAAAATTTGCAAACTTTTCCCGCCGAAATTTGATATAAAATATGCCTATTTCACCCAATTCATGCATTCAAATGTTTTGTATTGTCAAAATATTGACAAAAAGTGCCGCCATTTTGAACAAGGTGGTGCAATACTTTTGTGAGGGAAGTGTACATTTTGTCACATTTAAGCACATTATATGTTCTTAAATAAAGATAAACCCTTTTAAAGTTGCTCAATTTATTCAATCATAGATTGTTTCTGTTGGTCCATCAGGGTTCCCGTTAATTGCCAAAGAATATGGCATTTTCTTTTTTTGGCCTTCTTTCTATTAAATACAGAGCTTTCTATATGATATGCATGCAAATCGGATCCTAGAGGGGAGTCAAAGATTGCAAGGAGAAATTCTGGTAAATAAATAAACCACCCCTCCCTCCACCATAGTAGCCCACAGCAACTGCTAGATAGCTGCATCAAAGCTTAGGAAAGCAATTTCACTTAGCTTTTTTCTCTCACTGCTTAACAAGAGACATAGAATAAATGCAATTTCTGCGTCCTATTTACCAATGATGATCGATTCAACACTCGTCAAAATAAAAGCAACACTTGTCAACATTCGACACTAGCTGACTTAATCAGTTCCTTGTCTGATTCATTAAGACAATGTAAAAAGCGAGATATTCAGCGAGAAAAGACAACACTGGCAAAATTAAGATGTTATTCGATGATACGCATACAATGCCTTTGCATACATAGGCTGTCATGGTACATACTACAGTGCACTGGGTTATCGAATCTATATACAGTTAGCAAAAGGAATGCCTCCGGTCTGAAGGACATCCATTACAGAACAAAGTGAAACGTGAAGAGCCAAAGTAATTGTATAGTTGTGTGCAAGATACAAAAAACCAATCAAGAAATTCAATTTTCGTCTGAAAAAATAATTAGGCAACTTGGTTGAAAGAATAACGATGGAAGTGATTTAAGGTTTTGGAAGGACAGAGCAGACTTCAATCCTAGAAATATCTGTCTATGCAGATTTGAAACCATGCTTACAAGTTGTGCCACAGACATTGTCAAAATTAGTAACTAATAAACTAACATGAATCCTTATTCATTTGCTATAGTCAATGCATAACAATGTTTGAAGTTTTGCTTCTACTTGGAGTCGGTTATCCTTGCGTCTGCTTTTCACGTTTCTTCTCTGCCAACACAATACCCACGTGTTCAAGTTGCTTGTGCAGATTTTCTTTACGATTTTCAATGAAACTTTCGCGTTTTTTCTGAGCAAGTAGATCCCTCTCTTCCAGCTCTTTGCGTTTTTGTTCCGCAATCTCTTTTTCCTGTTGGTCTCTGGTCATCTTCGCTTCTTGTATTTTTCTAAAGTTGTCTTGTTGTTTCTCGACAATTTTCTGTATTTGCTTCTCTCGAATTTCTTCGGAGACCTGAAACAAAAACATTAATACTTCACTTTTACCTATAGGGGCATTCTTTGGATCTTTCCTTTATTTAAACCACGCGCGAAATTGCTTCAAGAATAGAAAAGAACATTTGAACTCCAACAAGACTTTTGGGTAAAATTCAAAGAATGGCAAAGAGGCCTCAGCCAACTACCAATCAACAACTGGCCAATCAGTGTGCTTGATTTCACTCGCACGCCTATTGATTGGCTTATATTGATCAAAAATACCTAGGAGATATTCAAAAAAGGCTTCTAGATGATTAGATCAGTTTTACAAGGCAAAGTGAAAGCGGGCAATAACTTACCATAGTCTTAGCAAGTTTTTGCTCAGCGTCCTTTACTTTTGCAGCAATATTTTCATCGTGTATTTTTCTTGCCTCTTCCAGTCTTTTGTTGTTGGCCGCCGCCTTCTTGGACTTCTCTTGATTCTGTGCTGCCAACAGCTCCTCGCTAGACTTAATCTTCTTTTCATACTGGTCTTTGATGGCCTTCTGTCTTTGCTCATCAGACTCTTGTTTTACTTTCTGTGCAATCTGTATCTTTTCATCGTGTTCCTTTCTCTTTTGTACAACTTCTAGCTCAAGACTCTATAAGAAAAATTAAAAGTTCGGCACATGTTGAAAACAACCAAACCAGTGGAGTAGACATTTACAGCGCAGAGTAGAGAAAGAAAATTTTGAACTTTCATTTTTGGTTCATTTGTCTGAAGCCAAGTTTTGATACATTTTTAGCTATATCGTTGTCATATGACACGGAGAAATCTTGTTTATCGATATACATTGACATGGTAAAAGGTTTCTTCAGGTACGTCAGAGGTCACGATACCAGGTGACCTCTGTAAAGTCGTGCTTGCTTTGCCATCGATTTTTTTGCTTTTAACTGGTGAATAAAGCGGTGAGTACTTACTCTCCTTCGTTCCTCTGCTAGCTTACATCGTATTGTTGCGGGTGCTGGTTTGACAGGGGACATTGGAATGTTTGGTGGGCTCTTCAAAGCTGGCTTGATGATTATGTCCAATCGGACTGGGTAGTTGGAATCACCTACGAATAATGTAAGTTATCTTATTTTTATTTGCTAAAGAGCGCTATTTTTCTCACAAATAGGACTGAGCGCAAAGTTTTCCACCGATCACTAAATGGTACACTTTTCTCCGGTGCAAGGACAGGTGTAGAACATATGCATACTAACCAATAAAATGATAAGTTTGGAAGAAAGGTACAAATCGAGAAATTTTCCAGTCATTGGAAGGTGCTTTTAACTAACATTTGAAAAGTTACTTTTCATTGTCACGTCATTCCGATAAAGAACTAAAAATTTGCTCATAAAGGACCAAGTGCCATTCATGATGTCGCTTTAAGGTTGGATTAGGATGCTATAAAAGAGCTGTAACATGTTTGATGGTTCAGGTCTGACAAATAATTTGTTTTAATTTGGAATGAGGGCAAAACAAATGTGAACTAAATTGGAGAGTAAAAATTTGTTTCCTTGAATTTTATAAAAAAGGAAGCAAATCAAATTTTCATATAACTGATTCAATCCAAAAAAGGAAATATCAAAGACAGATAGCGCAAAGGAGACTCAAGGTGCTTTTCCTGCACCTGTTGCAAGGAGGCTTCACCTTGGTTCACCCACACCGGTCACCACTGCCTTTTTACATGATTGACACCGATGAATGAAATGTTTGGCAATTAACAAAAAACAATAAACCTACGTCAAGTGACTTCTTAAAACATTATGAAAATATTATCACAGAGTCAATCGCAATGAGAAATTGCAATTACAATGCATGTTTCATACTAAAGCCGAATCTCCAGTGATAATCCGTATTGCTTTGTCAAACTTTACCTTCAAACGTCGGGAGGTCAACAAAAACATTTTTCGCGTGAAGCATTTCGCAGCGAAATTTTGCAAGACTTTCTCTCACTGGAGATTGGGCTAAAAGTATCAATTTCCAATCCCAAGCTGTCTAAAAATAACAAAGGAGATTTTTCTGAAAGGAATAGCAGCATTTTGTCCGGTTATGTTGATGAGAAATCAAATGCTAAACTAGTAACCGAGAGGATCAGAGAAAGCATTCAAAAGAGTTAGAGGGGAGAGGCAGATATTAGAGTGACTATCAATGCTCACCAGGGTCGACATCGTTCTCGGATAGGCTTCTGTCAAGCCTCTTTTCGTTCGAGTCAACTAAGTATTCGTCAGCTGCACTGTAAGAGCAGTGTCTTGGTTTTCTTGGCATCTCCTCGTTATCAGCCATTGTTGTTACTCTAGCAAGGGACAAAATTTCTCATTTTTAAGGCAAAAACACATTGGCTATCCTGTAAAAAGCATATTAAATTCAAGACTGCCAGCAGTCAATTGGAGATAGGCTTTCATTATTCATGGTAAGATCGTGAATTATGTCTAAATCATCTTAAAATAACTGAAATTTATCAAAATTATATCGGCTCAGCCTGGCTTATGTTTGTTGAGTATCCATCACGGAGCTTCATCGTTGCTGTATTTGATTGGTTGCAACGGCCTGATAGTAGCTGCACAGGCGCTTTGCCTAGGTCAATTCCACAATAAAATATTGTTCTGCAGGAAATCGTTTAAGATTCATTATTGCATAAAATCAATCGATTTCTGTCAAGTATTAATGAAATTCACACTCGAACAGGAGCTTTTACACCGTGCTTTTGTTAAACTATAGTTTCCCGGGACTTGTACCGCTTTGAATTGTATGATTATATTCAATTCTTTGAAAAGGCAAGTGCGAGCTTGAAATAGAAATGTAAAGAGAATCCAATTAGAATTTCTGTCTTGTTTTAATCACTCGTTTTTCGGAAATTTCTAATGAGACAAACAATTGCTTTCAAAGAAAATTCGATTCGCTATACCTAGATTTGTCAGGAGAATATTTTAGAACTATTAACGATTCTGATAGAATATTATGTAATTTTGAATAGAAAAATAATAGAAAACATCCCCAAGGCATTTTATTTTACAATCAAAACACCCGAGTTTAACAACGGAACATTGATTTGAAGCTTCCAGCTATCTTGATGTCCACAATTTCATGCTATGTTTTGTTTCGTTGTAGGCTGATATGAGTAGCAAAGGCGCTGTAATTATTTGTGTAGTTGTTACTCCCGGTTTCCTCCTTGGTTAGTTGACTGCCTAAAAGTTCATCAAGAATGCTTGGAATTGTTCACTGTAGCTAAATAATTTCAGAGGGCGATACTTCAGTTTACAGTAATGACTCGAGGCTCTTCAACACACACTAAAAATGAAACGCACCCTGCATGCTTAGCATTCGTTTGAAAAAGTAACATTCTAATATTCCCTGGACTTTGATTATCGTTGGGGATTCATCGCTAATTTCTAACCATGTATTTTTGAAGCAAAAGTATAAAAAATAGCAAGAAACATACCTTTTCCCTTCCTCACTCACGATTAGCGGCAGCAAAATGTTTTTCAACTGGTCTTCTGCTGACGTGATACTTTTCGCGCCTTCGAACAGTAACTATTGTTTTGATTCTTTACCACGTGACATACAAAGCCAAATATGGCTTGAAGACGTGAAAGATCACATTATCATCCATGCATATGAATTAGGATATTTCAAAAGGTGCAGGATTGAACACTACCAAAGCATGAATGCATGAATCGATTTTAATGCCTCTGCGTCAAAGGGCGCAAATTTGCGCAGGACACTGCGGGTCTGCTATTGTTAACTTATAAGGCTTATAACGCCCTTATCTTTCCTCGATGCATTATTTACATACAGAAGTCAATAAACACAGTTGTTTTTTATCTGTGTTAGCCTTTTCTCTTTTAAACGGAGCTTAACTTTGACGTGAGCCTAACGAAACGCTGACGAAATCAGTCAATGGCCTTGCTATTAATTGCATTAAAGTGGCAATAACCTTGAAATACATTTTAAAGACCTCAACTGATAAAACACAACTTTTCAATAATTATTGCATTGAGGAGCATCTTTGACTTCCAGCTCAAGAACCAGTTTCTGTAGCTTCCCATTTCTCCCAATCTACCAATGACTGGTATCAGAATGTATGTACAATCACGACCAAAATTGGAACACCCAACGCTTTGCGCTGTGCTTTTCTATTTTTCATTTGTTTTCCCGAATACAACTACTTCCGTCCCCCTTTCTCTCTAAAACAATGTTGAAAGTATAGAAACATATCATACAAGACACACGAAAAAGCGTACTCCACAACTCCTTCCTTTTTTCTATAGTAAATCGATATTGTTTTTAGGGGGAGAGGGGGTGGCTGAACCTTCCTTTGAAAAGTGACGTCAGTGTTCCAAGACTTCTGGGAGTGATTGTGCCTTCGGTATCCATTAATATATTCAGTACCAAGCCATTTCATACGACTTTGTAATTTTTATGAACTCTATGCCTCTCGAACATTATTTGGCAAAGTCTTCAACCTTTTTCTCCTGACAAACGGATCGTCTTGTACCGTAGTGATATAACCGCAGATGGTTGTCAAAATGCGCGAATGGTTGCAGAGGAGTAAAGGAAGATGTGCTGTCTAAACTTAGAAGGATAGCGAGATCCATTTCAATTGCAGAAAGTGAAAGAGCAATTGATGCTTTGAAGAGGTCTGTTTATTGGGAAGACAAGGCGTATGCTGGTCTGGTGGATTACATTGAGAGATACTGGCTTTCCATAAAGAAGGTAAGGAATAAAATGTTGGAAGGCAGAGCAAAAGAACACAGAAGAAAAGGCGACCGTTTTTTAGATTAAGTATTGATCATATAAATGAGCTGGTATTTCGTCTTGGCTTATGAGGCTTCTTCCGACCTAACAATCACAAATACAAATCTACAATAACTTAAATAAAGGAAGGGATAAGAGTGGAAACGAAGTTAATGTATATATCGAAGTTAATGTACAGACTACAAGTGGTTCATGTACAATTTTTTGCATATCCATCTATCATTCTTTGCATATCCATATATTTTGGAATTTCAGCACATATTTCGTAGATTTGAAACGAATTTTCACAAGTTGTTTCAGTAAAATAATAATGTTATTGATTTATAAAAGAACTTTTATTCCATAAGAAGGTTATACCAAACATTGTGTGGATTTCTCTGAGTACAGAGAATATGGGTATCCTTAATTTTTTTAAAACGGGAAAACGATTGATAAGATACACAAAATCATGATGTAGGCATACATTTTTTTCCAATTCTTATTCAAGAGATGGATTTGGGCATATCGACAAGAGAGACTTCTACTCAACTGCAATACAAATAATGGCACAGAGCGGCAAAACGAATCCTTTAAGTATCAATACTTGCAGAAGCATAGTCGCACATCTGTCACCGGAATGCTATCAATTCTTGTCGAAGATTTTTTTGTGGACAAATATGAAAAGTAAGTTTTGGGCGATGCTTTACAAGAAAATTATGTAATGTATGATTTAGCTACACAAGGTGTCATGAAATGAGGGTAACGTTTGATCAGACCATTCCGGGTGCCAAGGCCAAAAAAAGATACAAAACTTGAAACCAAAATTAGGAAAAAGTAACTTTTGGGCTGTGGCACCAGGGACGCATCAAAACTAGTGATGAAGATATTGCCTAAATAGTGTGATATCTTTCATATTTTACATCAGACATCAACATGTCTCGAAAATTCTCTAAAACCATTTCGTAAGCTGTTTTCAGGTAATCATAGAAGTAGCAGTACAAAGAGAAAATATTCGAGTCTAGAGTATTGTTTATGGTATAGCTCATGTAAGCTAATGATTACGAGTAAAATCGGATGCGTACTGTGGCCAAAACGTTTTTTCCATTATTTGTGCTCATACGAGACAGTTTTCATAATCAAAGAGAATCTTAATTTATTACACATTTCTTTTTTCAGGTATCGAGAAATGAATTTAAAGTTTCACTCGAATTATAGACGGTATGCCAATGATATTCCTCTATATTTGCAAAATCGACCGCACAGCATGGTTCGCCATTGCATGGAACGAAATTCTGCAGCTGAGTCAATTAGCAAAAGCTCTATAAAAATTGTTGGAAATGGAGAGTTTCATCTGAAAAGTACGAATCCAGTGACATTAGAACCGCATCTTTTGCTTTTTGGAGATGAAAATAACATGCCTCATTGCAGCTGCTATGACTGGCGAACGTCAGCCTACCCATGCAAGCATTTCTTTGCTGTTTTTGAACATTATCCGGCCTGGTCGTGGGAAGCGTTACCCACATCGTACAAAAATTCAGTTTTTCTAATTTTGGATGAAACGTTCGACTTTCCAGTGATGAGAAGCGAAGAAATTTCAACATCTTCTCAAAACGACAATTTGATATCACCAGATGAAGACGAAAAAAGCACAGATGACGATGAAATGGAAATTGCAGGAGGAAATGTGGTCAAAGAATACATGCTGCTCGACAATAAAGCCGTTGATACAAAGAAGGACAGCAATATGACATCTGACACTGATGCAGGCCAAACGAAAGAGTCTGGGGGGCATGCTACAGGTCCCAAAATTCGTGATACCCTGACGGACATAAGAAGACTGACGTTCTTAATAGAAAACAAACCCGAGTTGCTTGGCAAACTTAATGAAAAAATTTCGGAAATAAGAGAGATGCTATATAGCTGGGTTCCGAAAGAAAAGGGCATTCTCCTGCGACCCAGTGTTTTTCAACAATTCGAAAAAAAACAGAACACCATCAAAATGAAAAGTCTCTCTTTAAGGAAGAGAAAGTGTCCCTTTGGTGGAAGAGTTGGGGAGAAAAGAGAAAAATATGTTAAGGCGTCAAAAATTGCCATCAGCTCAGAGAACGGAAAAAAGCAGAATACTACCGAGGAAGTATTAATTCAAAACGAGCAAGGGCTGCTTGGTGATGAGGAATTTAGCACCAAGGCAGTGCTGCCTGGAGCCAATGATATGTTGAATAATGGTGAGGAGGAAGAAACATCACAGCAAACAAGGCTGACACTGAGACAGCATTTGACAAAAGCTGACTTGAAGTCCATTTCAGACCATGAGATGCTAAATGATACAATTATACATGTATACCAAGGAATGATCCACGCCAATATCCAGAAACAGGTGGGCTGCAGGATCCAATTCTTGGTCAAAAATTTTCTTTTAGCATTTATCAAAGCAAGCCATTTGTGCAGATACTACATGATGGAAATTATCATTGGATTGCCATTAGCACATATGACTGTGAACCAGGAGAGGTTTATTATATGGATAGTTTATTTCGGGGAAGAATCTCTGAAAAAGTAAAGCAACAAATATGCTCTATTTTGCATTCTGAGAAAAAAAGTTTGAAAATTAAAGTTCTCCCTGTTCAGCAACAGACAAATGGTGTTGACTGTGGGATTTATGCATTGGCATTCATTTTTTATTATGTTAAAAACAAAAAATATCCAATTGATGTGACTTTTGACCAAATATTGATGAGGCATCACCTATTAAGAGCCTTAACAGCAAACAGATTGGAAGAATTCCCTTTGGTGAACAAAGGAGGACGTAGATGTGTCCAGAAAGAATTTGAGATACAGCTACATTGTAATTGTCGTATGTGTTGGGTTCCATCAGACAACAATTCATTTTGCAGGTATGTTATTCTTTACCATTTGTTGTAAAGAAAATTTAAAAGTAATGCTGCATTTTTGTTGTAAAAAGTCCTTACCATCCTGAAAAAATCAATAAAAAACATTTTAGAAATGAGTGATAATACACAATTTGCTACAATTTTTCAGAGTAAATAGCCAAGTTGATACATAATTATAAAATAAATTACTGTTGTTTACAACAGTAACCAAACATACATTTTTTGTATATTTCAGTCTTGATTGAATTAAATATGTTTTCCATTTTGAAAATAATTGAACTGTACTGTCAGATCAAAATTCAAACAATTGTTTATGATTATAAACTTATACTGCATAAATACTTCAACAGGCATATGGTTGAATGCTGCAAGTGTAACCAGTGGTTTCACAGAATGTGTGAACGCATACCGACAGAAGTATTTGTTAAAAAGCATCTTCAATGGTTTTGCAATGAATGTACAAAGAAGAAATAGAATTTTAAATAACATTTGTAGGCTAAAGTACTTATGGTTTTAGTATACTTGTTTCTTTTTGAGTAATTTTTAAGTCAGACCAAATCAGTTTTAACAATTTGTATTGGTCACAACATTGCGTTACGAAATAAGCATGACTTGTTAAAGTAGGCTTCTTCAATGAAAATTTTTTAGCCTTCTCCCAAATCCACTAAATACTTCTTTTATAAAAGTTTAGCTGCAATTCAAAAGCACAATTTATGAAAAGTAATGATAATGATCAAAACTGATATGGTCTTAACCTTTAACTTGGACTCCTTTTGGCAGCAGACACTTATTTTTGCCCTTATCAGCAACCAATTGATAAAATTTCTATCTGTTGGGGCATTCACTACAAGGTATTTAGCACTTGATTTCAAATCATATATTCAGCTTAAACAATGATATTGTAAGGTTAGCAACTGTTACATTACTTGTAAAGGAAAACTATCTTGCTTTCTGTAAAACTTATGTAGAAGGAAATGTTTTATTAGATTACTGTTTTTGTCATCATTAGATAACAGTTTGCCTCATAGCTTGGTATCTCTATTCTTGAGTACTGTGTGCTTTATATGTGAAACCCTGTCTAACAGAAAGATACATAAGGTGTTACTCCAGTTTTAACATCCAGTATCTCTTCTCACTAATGTTTGTGGCGGCAGAAACATTTTCTCATAGCAAAACCAATTACGGTGGTTGTTGGGAGGGTGGGCATATTTTATCTATCCCCAATTCCCAAAGACTTTAATACTAATTTTCCCAAGGACCAATGATTTCCAATAAACAAAAGGATATCCAAAGATTTTCAGAAAAAACAATGGGATTTCCACGAAAGGTGTACAAGATTTTCATGGAGTGATTTGTACCCCTCGATTTTTCCAATTGGTGCTTTCATGTCAAGTGTATTGATGCGGAATAACTGATAAGAACTAGAAATAAATGAAGAAAATTTCAATAAGTGACAAAGAAGGTCAATGTCAATAGTCTTCCCACTTACTACACAGAATTGAGCTACGAGTAGAACAATAGCACTGTGACAATAGTCTCTTGCCTCTCCACCGAGGTTATGAGGCTAAGCGGAGGAGAAATCATATGCCTGTTATATGCGGAGGAGAACTATCATGAATTATCTCCCACCTCAAACTGAGGCATGTTATTTTTCATCTACCCGTGCTTTGCTCTTTCAAATGATACCAAGTTTTTATCGATACAGATTGCGAATTATTTTTACTGTTGAATCAAAAAATCCGAATTTTCTCAAGAGGAATATCAGCTGACTGTTTATCCCGACTCAGGTTAGTGTTTTTATCGTACATTTTGCTGGCTTTTTATGTGTTTTAGGCCCTTGTTTTATTCCTTTTATACTGAAGGTAAAATAACGTTTGATCGCAGAACCTTTCAGAATTTTTAAAATTCGATTTATTTGCATAAATTTGTAGATTTCAGTTCTAAAATGAGTTTTTTACTGTTACAGGCCTAAACTTTGTGAAAAATGTCTTCGTCCAGTGACCTAAGTACCTCAGAATATGATTCAGACGGAGATCTAAGTGAAAGTAGCTCCGCTAGCTCTGATGTTGTCAGTAGGCCGCGACCAAACGACAACGAAGACAGCTCTGATGAAGATAGGGAGGATGAGCTTTCAGTTTCTTCCAAAAAGAAGCCTCCTTTGAAAAAACAACGAAGGCTCATAGCCAGAAGGAAAACTTCATCTCCAGTAAGGCAAGCAGCCTCAAGCTCAACAACATTAGCTGATTCAGACTGGAAAGAAGGTTATCCAACTGAAGATAATTATGTTCCAGAATTAAAATTCATGCCAAATAGAGTGCCAGGTATTCAAGTTGACGCAAGGACCCGTGCAGGAAGATTATCCATGCTTGCAAATGAACTGTCCTTCTTCATGTTA
>NW_027019541.1:1474048-1537723 GCF_013076305.1 Rhopilema esculentum | reverse complement strand
ATTCAGACGGGGATCTAAGTGAAAGTAGCTCCGCTAGCTCTGATGTTGTCAGTAGGCCGCGACCAAACGACAACGAAGACAGCTCTGATGAAGATAGGGAGGATGAGCTTTCAGTTTCTTCCAAAAAGAAGCCTCCTTTGAAAAAACAACGAAGGCTCATAGCCAGAAGGAAAACTTCATCTCCAGTAAGGCAAGCAGCCTCAAGCTCAACAACATTAGCTGATTCAGACTGGAAAGAAGGTTATCCAACTGAAGATAATTATGTTCCAGAATTAAAATTCATGCCAAATAGAGTGCCAGGTATTCAAGTTGACGCAAGGACCCGTGCAGGAAGATTATCCATGCTTGCAAATGAACTGTCCTTCTTCATGTTATTTTTTACAGAAGAATTGATTGGAATGCTGTGTTCATTTACCAACAAATATGCATCAGCCCACATTGCAGCAAACAGGTCTTATCAAAATTCTGAATCTGGGTGGTCAGAGGTCTCTGTTGGGGAATTCAAAAATTTTATCGCTTGCCTAATTTTCATGGGTCTGGTTGACCTAAAAAGACAGGATTTATACTGGTCATCTGCCACATTATATTCTGGTTCCTGGGCTAAAAGACTTGTTCCTTCTAGGAAGAGATTTAGAGCCATCATGGCTTTCTTTCGTGGTAATGACCCAGCTGGAGAGAATAAGAATGACAAGCTAAGGCAAGTTCGATACATTTATGAACATATCCAGAATAAATGCAGAGAATTGTTTCAGTGTGATAGAGAAGTGGCTATTGATGAAAGAATGGTGAAATCAAAACATAGGTCAGGCATCAGGCAATATAATAAAGACAAACCAACAAAATGGGGGATCAAATTTTTTGTACTCGCAGATTCAAAAACTGGCTATACTTATGCATTTGATGTATATCTTGGAAAACGCGGTACAAAACCATCTGCAATGGGTATTGGATATGATGTGGTTGTTGGGCTGATGGCTGATCTAACAGGGCAAGGCTATAGAGTATATACAGATAACTTCTATACCTCTATTCCCTTGCTCTGTGAGTTAAAAAATAGAGGAATACTAGGCTGTGGGGTGACTGCAGGAAATAGAAAATATTTTCCAAAAGTATTGAAAGACCGAAAGATGTGGTCAAAGAAGGCACAAAGAGGGCACCAGAGATGGATGAGAGAAGAGAATGATGTTCTGATACAGCAATGGAAGGACAATGCCTTAGTGACTCTGTTGTCAACCATTCATTCAGGATCTGAGACATCCACTTGCAAAAGAAGACAGAAAGATTCAAAGACTGGTGTATTTGAAGTAAAAGAATTTCTCCAGCCAAAGGCAATAGAAGATTATAACAAAAATATGAAAGGTGTTGACCAATCAGATCAACTCATTGGTTCTTACAATGTTTTAAGAAAGGTTAAAAAATATTGGAAAGTTTTTTTCTTTCATTTGCTGGATATTGCAATAGTCAACTGGTATATCCTGTTCGAGAAATTTTGTAAATCCCACCCTGAGAGATCAGACTTGCAAAGAAATAAAGACTATGACCAGTTAAGCTACAGACAGGCAGTCATAAGACAACTGGCTGAAATAGAAAGTGGTGAAGCCCCTCCAGCAGCTGTAGGGAATGTTTCTATGTTTCCATCTGGAGTTACCCACCTTCCGGTTTTCAGCGAAAGTCGTGGTCGTTGCAAAGTGTGTGCCCATTATGGTGACAAACAAGGAAGATCCGAAATAACATGCAGTGGTTGTGAGGTACATTTATGTGTAAAGAAGAAAAGAAACTGTTTTTCAATTTACCATTCAAAGGGCTACAAAGGACCCAGATGAAGATTTATGTTTATATGATGGACGTTCACGATTTTTCTTCTGTTTTGTTTAGTTATATTTAACTATTTTTAGTCAAGAGTTCTTTCACTTTAGAGTCCTCCAGCTTTAATTGAAGTCACAAGTAACAATTTAAAGAGAGCACAAATATATCAGTTCTTTAAATTGATTATAGGGCTTCTTTAATCTATAAATCACATATCTATTATTTCTAACACAAAAAGCGCTTGTAACATAAAACCCCCATATTTCCCCTGCCCATATCCCCCCTAAAAATTAATTAATCTGCTAAAGTATGATATGATTTGAAAAATATATGTATATTGAAGTATAAAATTGAATTAAAAGCCATGCAGCATTGACCCTGATGAACTGGGAGGCCAAGAGAAAAAACTAGTAATTTTGGGGGGCTTGTCCAATATCTCTCCCCCAAGCGCAAATTTTTTATTTAATGCCCTATTTTAAAATTTAAATTATTTTCTATTTTTCAAGCTTCATAGACATATCCTGCATGAATAACCTGCACCTGTATTTGCATTTTTAATTATTTTTCAAAATTTGACCATTTTCTAGCATATTCCTCAAATTTTACGTGCCAGAAAAGAGTTAATAAAACCCCATTAAAATGACAAAAATTGAATTTAAGTATACATTAAGTGCCAAAAATTTCGATAAAGCAGGGCAATCGAAAATTAATCTCACCGAATTTTTTTGGAACCGAAATTTGTTCTACCGAAATTTTAAAACGCTAGAAAAGTCTCGTTTAACACCGATATGTTTTAAAAAAAACGAATTTTTTCCTTGATGTTGTTTGAGTATTACTATACATCCACAACATATCAATTTTCAGCACACCAACAAATAAGATATCCAGCTTATCTTCTCCTTCTTCTCTTTCGCTTTCTACATTCAAGAAATCAGAGTTCTCTTTGGGCTGAACTAATGCTTCTACTAGCTGTTCATATATTCTCCCAATTATTTCTTTTTAACGTTCCAGCGGTTTCAATTAGGACGCCTCAATTTCTAACTCACTATTGATCAGAATTTCTAATACCCTCATATTAATCTTCCTCCATTGGTTATAAAAAATAAAATAAAAAAGATCTACTCTAAATATGAGTTTATAAACATTATTGCTTGCTCTTCAGTTCCATTACTGGACAAACATCAAAGCAATCGATTTTTGTAACTTTAATGATTGCATTGAAAATTATTTTAGATTGAAAATAGAAATAACAGAAAGAATTTCATTTCTTTCACCAAAATTTTTTCTTCCCACCAAAATTTTTCAAGTTCATCGAAATTTACACCGAAATTTAAAAAATATGATGGACTTTTTTCACCGCAAATAAATCCACCGACAATTTTGGCACTGTTCTTTGTACTTAATGAATGCTCTCCTGTAAAATTACTACACTCAACAGTAGTAAATTTCGTAAAGATATGCTGTACAGCCCAGGGGCCTAAGATCATTGCAAAGACGCACGCAGATGAAATCAATTATACTTTCAAAAGGCGTGGTCCGAACTAATATCCTATGGATTCACCCCCAACCAACCCCACCTTTCGTTTCTTATTTCACCAATTTTTTTACTCCTTAATTCTGCCACCCTCACAAGCCTTTGGAAGTTTTAGATCTCACAGGTATTTCTTGTCATGATACACCAAGCCCGAATGACGTCGTTAACTTTGCACGCTTCATTTCTTTTGCGCGAGGAAGTTCTTTTCACGTGCAATCATTTTTGTTTGCGTTGTTTAATGTTTGAAAGCATACTACGTTGTAAAAGCTTATCAAATTTTAGCTACAGGCATCGCTATATCACTGTTCATTGCGCTGCCCTGTTGAATCCAAATTATCTGATCAGAATTATTAGGTCAGGGTACCAATCACAATGGCAACATGACATTGGAACTTCACCATCCTATTTTTCCCATAAGATGATATCTTGCAGTACAAATGGCACCATTTTGAATGACAAGGATGATATATTGTGCGAGTCGTATTCTTTAGCTTGGACTACGTATGGTGTTCGAAAGACTAATACTATTATCAGGATTCTTCAACAAAGTTGCCTTTTTCCGCAAAGTCTATACTTATACTTACATACATATCTACTCTTACAAAAGTAATTGTAGTCCACACAGAATATCTTCAAAGGCCTCTGGGTAAAGACATTTGTGGGGCGTTTCAGGTTGATTTTTACGGTTGGTAGTAAAATCGCATTTTTACCTGAACAGTACACCTCTGCTCTCCAGCACAGTAGTTCACAGTTTACGTAATCTCATCGCAGGAACTTGCATTAGACACGAAATCCTCTTCCTGTAACCTGAGTACAAACAAAATATACTCGAAGTTAAAGTCATATGCTAATATGATAAAACCTGCTTTTAACATGCCGTTGCTTGCCAAAGACGACACACTGACTTGGAAGGACCTATGAATAATTCGAAAAATGGAGGGACACAGACAGGCACCGCGTACCAGCCTAAAAGTGAGGGGGCTGAAAAGAGCGTGACTTAAGTTTTTAGGCCAGGCCCTTTAGCACTTCGGGAAGTTTTAGAAGATACTTTCTTCTGTCCAATGATTATTTTTACACAACAATCAATATCAAAAAGTGGAGGGGTTATAGCCCCTGCTAGCCTAATGGCTGCGCGGTGCCTGGACACAGAAATTTGTGAACACGGTAACGGGGCCCCCCAATATTTTTGCGTGATGCGTTATTGGCTATATTTTCGTGCGTGAAATCGTAAAATCTCGTTTATTATGCGGCGTTTTGTGAATTAAGATTCCTTTTTGAGTTAAGATTAAAAATTGCCGCAAATGGGGGCATAATAAACCAATAATAGTTAAATCTCAAATTACTATTCAAAGTTTGAAAGTTGTGTTGTAGTCCTTCAAACAGGGCTCTGATGAGCAATAGCTGATATTACATTTATTGTTTGCGTGAGCGTGAAAACCAATTGAGCCGTGCGTGAATGCGTGAAAAGTCAAAAAATTGTACGTGAATGCGTGAATCACAACTACAATGAGGGGGGAGCCCCCGTAACCACAGCCAATTTGTTACGCAGGGCAGCGTGTTCTTTACCCCTTTTTCATTAGAGGCCCTTCCCTGTTCTCTGTGATAAAAATTTTACAATTTATACCTTGCATATCAACAATGGAATTTCGGTACTTTTGAAATTTGAGGAGCTGAAGTTCCTTCCAAGCTTTCGCCTAACATGTTTATATTTACCAGTTCTAATTATTTTTTTAAATGTTTAGAGAAAGCATTGAAAAAGTAAACTTTTCTATTTAAATGATATGCTAGCCATTTTTGAAATTGTGCAACCCTATCTCTCTGTTTCTCCTTTTTGCATTAACCTTTTCGTTGTTTTTATTCTTTTTCTTGCTATCTTCATTTTGCTTTCTTTGTTGTTTCTCTGTTACTTCATATCTCAACCTCTATTTCCTTTTCAGATTTGACTGTTTCTCTGACCTTGGTACATTTTCAGTCAGCCCATTATTAGCTTATTTTTTAATTTGCTACAAATTTCAAATATTTCCGGGCCTGGATTAAAAGCGCATTGCTAGCCTTTCAGCCTTCAAGTGAACAATGAAAAATAGCTCGTCAGGTCTGAATTGTTCGAAGCAACCTTTATTTAAATGGGTAATTCTTTCAATCATTGACTGATCCCTTTTACATTTCACGCCCTTTTTAGATAAAAATTCTTTGTTACGAAAGCTTCCACAAGCAATTTAAAATTGTAATGTCGAATCTCATGAAATAGTTGAGAAACCTTTTTGGCTTCCAAAGGGGATTGATTACCCAGAGTCCAAAAGATTAGCGGTAACATAGTCGATGGCCATGAACAAGGTCATTGAAAACAAAGGAATTAAAAATACCAAATCTAAAGGGGGCTTTAATTTATGGAACATCTCTAGGTACTGAGGGAGTTCAATATAATTCAAATCTATCAAGAAGATTGTAATCAGATGTTTTTGCATGGTCTCCTGCAGATACCTGAATATTTTGTAAACATGATTTTTGAATATGTTGTGAATATCTGACTCTGCTTCAAAAAGGTAGATTTTCTTCAAAGATGTTTCCCAAAAAATCTTTGTTGTTCAGAGAGCTCTTACTTTCAAAGTTTGTTGTAAATGTTAGTAAGTCTTGTGAAATTCATGATGCTTATCACGTTCGCAAGTGTGGGCTATTTGACGTTATAATTTAACTGATTAGTGTATAAATTTAGATTGTTTAAAAAAAGTGATATTTAATCTTTATTAAATTTGATGAAAAAAATAGCAAAGTTGATTGAAAATTAGGTCAAAGAAGACATTAGTGAAAGGGATGTAAGTGGATGTTGGAGGGGAAGTTGTCCAAAGGATTCAGATGAAGATTAGAGGCCATAATGAAGACGGTCGACAAAGATGAATGAAAAATGAAAATGGAGCTGTAGAAAGAAAAAGTGCAAAGATACAAAGAGGAGAATCAGAAAAAAAATTGAGAGGAAGAGGATAATGATCTCAAAGAAGGCGACAAAGATGATCGTCGACAAGGAAGTTTATGAAAGTTAAAGAAGAACTGAGAAATGGCATGTTTGGTGGTCAAGAGAAGAACCGTAAATGAAGGAGCAAAAGAGAATGTAGATATTTCAAAATGGAAAAAAGCAAAAATAGTGATCGAAAAAGAATAAAAGAAAGAAACAGAGAGTATTAGAAAAGGGCCTCATTTAAGGATGATTTTACCATAATTAAGATATGGAGGGTGAAGATGTGGAAAAAGTTGAGGAGGCAAGAAAGAATACCGCCAGCAATGAAGAGAATGAAGAAAACGAAAACAGGAAAGAGAATGCGAAGAATGCGAAAAGAGAGTTGAGAGAGCCAAGAAGAGAATAAAAAAGAAGACTTCACAACAATGGAGAGGAAGTGGATAAAGATATAGAAGAATAAAAAAAGTTGGTTAAAAATTAAGAAAGGTGAAGCTAGATTGAGTTTAGCTAAAGAAAAGTTTGATGAAATTGATTCAGAAGAGCAGCTATTAATGCAAATGATGACGATGGGGAAGAAATCTTGTGTAGCGTGTGTAGAAGCCATGCCTAGAAACCACGCTTTGAAACCATGCTCAGGAACTGCTTTTCGAAGTCTTGTGTAAGGGCAGCTCCAAAGAATCGCTTTTAGTGATGGAAGGTTGGGCTTCCTCGCATCGCAGTCAAGTTACCATGTGATGTTGTTTATCTTGTTGTTGTTGTTGAAATATTCCATTCGAAATACAAATAATTCTAGTTTCTAATTACAAAATAAAAAGAAACTAATCCAAATCGAATAATAGAAAAACTAAAACTAATATAACGAAGTGATAACAAAGTCATAAAACTACCAAACTTCAAAATTCCCTCAAAATGATCTCCCCAATGTGCATTAGACCAACATCCTCTTTACATTCTAGAAGCAAGGCCTGCTTCTGGTCCTTCGTCACATTTTCGAACAAAAATAGAAAACAATGACCAATACTTTAATTGCCAATATTAGTCGCTATTTATTGCTGATTTTTTTCGTATAGCATTTTTCGAGAAAAACCAATTCAGGAAATTGCATCAATTATGCATAGTGTGACTTATCTTCGACCTTCCTGAAAAAGTATTTTGATACTGTTGGGACAGTTTTCGTTTTGTTTACTGCGGTTATATACGAGAATGACTGTATGTGAAAGAGCTTTAAAACGGGTCTGTCTTTCTGTTCAATCTTGTTAGCTGTGCTAACGATAGAGAGAACAATATAATACAATCGTTTATTCAATATGTTAATGTAATTTTGGTATATTTGAGCGATAGCTTAGCCTACTCGTTTCGGTACTAGTTGGACGGTTTCGGAAATTATTAATGAAGTTTCTAATGCGTATAAGGAACCATTAATATGTAGTTTTATATTCATGACATTATTCAATGGTTCAGCTCAGGGCCAAGGCCAGACCCAAGGAGGCTAAACCCCCAAGCTTGAGAGAAATGCTATTGTTTGGTCATATACTATGTTCCAGTTTATAGCTTTAGCCCCCAGCCCCCCAGAAAGTTTCTTCTGGCACAGTGGCAGGGTGGCTATGTTTTCCATGGGGTGGCCAAATCGATTTTGGTGCCCTATCTATGTATATATCACGGCTATAAAAAAGCACGTGTTTCTAGAAGGGTAATCATTTTTGCAACTCGATTTCCAAAATTCATGAATAAATTTGAACTATATGCCAGTATGAATGGAAAAAATTATGTTATCCAAACATTTGACCTTTACGATCGTGGTTCGGTAAAATATCCAGATATTTTGAATCGGCTTTTTTCGAGAGTCGGCCTATTTTCGAGAAAATATGGTGACAAAACATAAAATACTAATCAAAAGACGTTCTATCTCAATTACAGTGATGTGTGTCATACAGACTGGCGCCCCCTTGAACTCATTTATTACGTTATATGGGGGGGGGGAAGGCTAAGAATAAAGTTTAGTGACATAGGAGGACCCACCATGGTTGGGTCCGAGGCGAAAGAAAATTTTTGAAATCAAGCCTTCTAGAATGGCTAAAAATGCATCTCCCGTTCTAAATACTATACCGCTCAGAATAGACTGTTTGACGATGCTAAGAAAAACATTGATTTTTGATTTTTTTTAAAAATTTGGGAGGGAAGGATTCATGTACTGGGGAAAGAAAGAAAGGGTGACCTTTGGTTCAGAGTGCACATCGATGTAAAAAACATATCTATTTTCTATTTTTTATGGTTATTGATATCTCCTCTGAACCGAATCTTTATAAAAATTCAATAGAAATAAGCAAGCATTTTCTAAAAGGGGCGTTTTCCCGCGTTCTAGAGGGCGTGGCCTCCAAAAATTTCGGTCACACCCATTTCAGCCCCTTCACTTTTAGAGTAGTGCGCGGTCCCTGCGTAAATCTTCGTTAGTTGGCGTGCTAAACGTGAAGCCGCGTACATAGTTTACACAAAAACATATGACACAAATGTTGATTGGGTCATGGCTACGAAACGTGCTTCGATTGTAGAATCGCACGTTTTATTATTTTGTTCATAGCAAGTTACAGCGAAGTGTTCTACCCGTGTACGATCAACTTTGATGTTCCTAGCCAAATATGACAAGCAAACAATTTTGGCGCCCCCTTATCTCCATTTGCGCCCATATTCAGGGGGCCATGGCCCCCCAGCCCCCCTACTACCACGCCACTGCTCTGGCATCGGGTTTGGTTCTGCTTGGAATGTGGTATTGTGGTACGTGGAAGATTAGTTTGATATGAAGAATAATCATCATCGAAGCAAGCTTTGGGCAGGACAATTAAGATAAACAAAGGAAAAGTGATTTTCTTTGTAGCAAAATATAGTTTCATGAAATAAGCCATATGAGAAAAATTAGTTTTAATCTTGCAATTCTTGAACATCATTAGCCTCGTGAACGTGTTGAGTATATCTCATGAGGTAAGATATCTTTATTTTTAGCTTTGTGTGGGAATCTCCAAAGACGTCTTTCCCCAAGTATTGGGCTAAACCAACCCATTCACTATGGTTTTCACCCAAGTTTCATGCCTTTGTTTTAATGAGTCACTTCGGTAGTCACCGTTTCGTTAGGGGCGTAAAGCTCCTTCGCAGATTTCCTAGCATCCCTGAGAAGCATGACAATTAAGATGTGTTTTTGGTTAATTTAGGCACTTGAAAACGGGAGGGTGATGTTTATTTAACGATTTAACAAAGAAATCATGTAAACTTGATGCCATTCCAGAATTTTGTGCGCAGGGAAACATATTAAGATAGAGGAAGTTTCATTTGACTGTGCGACGAACAAGGAGTTTCAATCACAAGTGATTGCAAAGAATTTAATCTGATTTACAACGAGGTCAGCCAGAAGAGGGCCTGAAGTGTCGTTTTAGAAGGAGACATATACATGTATTTGAATCAAGATAATTAGCCCCGTTTTAATTGTCAATTTGATGGGAAGCAGGCAATATGATCTTTTTAATGGATGATACTTGAAAAATGGAGCATTACATCGACCAAACGGAACGCCTAGTTAGTAAGTAGGCCTATCTCCAATATATGCTGACCGTCACTTTCAAACATTAACCATAGGCCCATGCATCACACTATAACAACGCATCTTTTGCAGGTTTTAAATGAATATAATGTGTATAAACTCAAAGGTAAATATGTTCTGGGGCAACGCGTTTTTGCTATGTGCTTTGAGCACGCTAATTACCAAATCATTGATCTATGATCCACGGTCTTAGGGTTGCAAGCGAAAAGCCTTATTAATCTTTGTACTTTAGAAGTAAGAGTGCCTGTTGATGAATCCAAATGCATTAGTGGGGATTTGCAGCTGTTTCTTGCGGAGAATGTTTGCAATTTCGGTTTTCAAAATTTTGGGAGTGGGTATTTGTTTAATTTGCATGAAGTTTGGATTTTATATATGACTTTACATATTGTTAGCGTTCACTTCTTTTAAAAACAGCGATGCTGGTTATCAACAGCTTTTAATTACCATACTGGCAGGCAGATATTGCCGAAGTAACTCCTGAATGTCGATGTTTAATATTCAAACGTAATGGCAAAGGAGCCACACTTGGCGGCCATCCGTCTCACCAAAATCATTTGTGAATCCGGAAATTGTTTGTTAACAAGTCAGGCATGAAAGTAGTTATACGGGTTGACAATGGGCCATGTTTTTCATGGTACCAGACCTGAAACTTTTAAATGTTACAGAATTAATTTTCTGTGCGAAATTGTTGTTAAATTTTGAGGTCAGGAATGTATCGTGAGTGTCCAAAGAGGAAAGCCTCTCGCAGTGGTTTTGAAATTATGAGACCCATTGTTTATGAATCACCATATTTTCTGATATTCCTTTTACAATCTTCCTTTTCGAGAATAAAAAGTGTCTATGTAAACATTTTACACGCAGCTTCGTTCAAGATTTTAAAGTGATTAAAAGAAACAGCATACCACACTAATCTGCTGTTTCTGTACATTGCCTGTTGTCAGTCTCAATAATTATTTTAACAGTATTTTTCTTAGATATTGATCTTGATTAATGCCATTAGCATAATAGAATAAATAAATTTTTTCAAAGAACTATTTTTTCAATTTGTTATCCATCAACAGCTTACTTACAATATGCATTGCTTATTAAAATAGGGAATACATAATTGGAATAAGAAAAAAAGGCAAGAAGAAAAATGCAACAAATTAGTAGAAGAATATCTTAAATTTTGAATAACAAAAGAATAGCTAATGTTGAAAAATAAATTTTAACAAGAAATAACTCCCAGAATTGAATGGTAAAAATTTAATATAGAAATTTAAAATATAAACCACATCAAAATAGAAATTTACCAATGTCACCAGTTCATCAGCATCTTTGTTTATCAAGAATGCAACTTCTACCTGTATGAACATACTGTCTCAAATAATAATGATTACAAAATGAGCAGCGGGTTTAATAGACTATCAAAAATGTCCTTAAAGATCAAGCTGTTGCAAATTTCTTTCATCATGTCATATATATATATATATATATATATATATAATAAGGTTTAAATGTTTGACCTTGTGTAAAGATAACACATAGTCATATCTTGTGGTGCTTATAATTTAATGGACAGTATTCCAATTCCTCAAGTTTTCTGTTTGTTTAAAGCAGTGAACTGTTAAGACTTTATATTTTTGCAAAATAATATTTTAAATTTTATGTTTGAAAAGCAACTTTGTATGAAATTCCTATTAGAAAGTATATACTGTGGTTAGTTTCCAATCTCAAAGCCAAATAAGAACTTTCTCCAGATCAAAGGCCCATGAAAAATTGAATTTCTATCATTTTGCCAACATTAAAACTATATTTGTCTGAAATTACTATGAGTTCTTTTGATGTGGGACAAAAAAAAGCCAAAAAATGTCGAAATTTGTTCAAATGCTTAGAATTTTTCAAAAGTCAAACGAATTACATTATCATATTCAGACAAAAAATCATATCCAGACAAAACATTGACCCTTTCAGATGTTTTCCAAAAGCGAAACAGTCAGTGGCGTGTCTAAGGTATGGTAGATAGGGCAGGTGCCACAGGTGCCACAGGTGCCACTTGAATGTGGATCACCACTTGATATAAAGACCTGACAAATCTTTCTTTCAAGGAAGGATGCTTAGATTCAGTTAGTTTTCTTTGTAGTCTCATCCTTTTCACACATGAAGTTTTCAATTCCTCTCCATTCAGGTTTCCATTTCATAAAGACCTTTTAGACTCTTGTTAGACTTTAGGTTCTTGTGAGTAGATCTTTCACTATCTCAGGCAACCAACACTCAGGCAAGACAACATTGCTTCAAAGAGTCCATTTCCAAAAAAATTTGGTGCATCAAAATTGGAAATGTTTCAACCCTCCAGCGGGAACCATGGTGCTGACTCAGACAGGGCCCGTGCCACGGGAGAGGGGGGCCCTGTCTAAGTCAGTACCATGGCCATGGCCCTCCCACTTTTTTGAGAAGCAAGTAGTTTTAAAGCTGCAGCAGAAGCATTGGCCCCCTAATTTTCTGGCCTTTGCCCCCTCCCCCACTTTCAATTATGTGGAGCGGGCCCTGTCAGATGGTAAATTAATGGCTATCATTGTCCAGATATGCAGCTCTATAGAGTTGAGTGGGTTGGGAAGGTCTTATATTGAATTTAGTGTTGTACGTTTGGACAGAAGTGCAAATTCAGTAATCGCCCTATGAGCTGTTTCTTTAGATTTTCCATGTGAACGTTACTCCTTTTTATCTCATTGGCAAGTTCATACTAGGCTGATTTTTTAAAAGGACTGCTTATACCCAACTTATACCTAACATCAAAATAACGGCTTGTGATTGGTCAGTATTCTTGTGATCCAAAACTGCTCACATGAAAAGCTAGGGCAATGACATGAAAAATCACATGTTTCTGAAAACCAACACAGAGCTGCTTGCTTTAGCTGGACACATTGACTTAAAAGACAAGCATTGAATTATGAATTGTGTGCAATAGAAACTTGTTGTCAAAATAACATGAAAAATAGGTATTCTATTTTCAGCTGTGTTACCTCCTCCACAATTGATCATTTCTCATGTTTCCTGAAATACTCAAGTAACAAAGCATGTTTTTAGGCCATAGTTTTACTGCTCCTTACAATGGAAAAGAATTTAAAAAATTTAAAGTGTTGCTTTAGGCATATTGATGTCATTCTTGAAATAGTAAAAACACAACAATGGTACACAAAGAGCATATTAGTTCAAAATGAACTGCTTTAGTTATTTGTCTTTGTCTTTAAAAGTCATATTGTGGCATTTGAAATTAGCTTCCTTCCTTGATTCTGTTTTCTTTTAATCTTGTGAAGAAAGACCTTTGCTAGTGCGATTTCAATACATTGTTTCTTTTTATATTGTCCAATTCAGTTATTGTAATTTATCTTCCAAGTGATGTTAACATTTGAGCATTTTTCTGCCATTAAGCTTTTTTATTGTAAATTAGAAACATGGAGATCCACCCTCTTCCTCAGAGAAAAATCACAGCTGAGAAAAAAACAATGACAAATAATTTTTTTTGCAAGGGACAACAGGAACCACACAACGAATTTGAAAGTGTGGGGGGGGGGGGTGCAAGGCTAACAAAAATTGGGAACTCGAGGCTTCTTTTACCTTTTACAGCCTTGAAATTATTTGCTTCGCAACAAGTGGGGCGTCATGTCCCCGGTCCCCCAAGATGGCGTGGGCCTTGATCAATTAGTGAAGTCTGAACCAGCCATTAATTTATATCGCATCCTGTTTAAATTTTCCATAGTTTGGATCAAAAGCGTCGGGTGTTTTCATTCAAGTGTGTATATGGAGTTCCTCCTCAAGCAACAATATAATGATCCGCGCTTTGAACTATGACCCAGATATAGGATAGCGGCTCTGTAGGCTGATATGATGGGTGCAAAAGTTGGCACACAGCTTTTATCCGCCCCCATGTTTCTGAGGAATGATGAATGATAACGACCAAGTAAAGGGAAAGATGATATCTGCTGTGCGCTAGTTTCTTTGTATAGTTATCATGGGGAGTCTGAAGAGCCTGCAGTATTTCCTAGGCAAAATTTCTTGCTTCGAATTGTTCTGAAGCATTGCGCTACGGAAGCAGTGTGGTATGAAGTAATTTTCTTGCCTCAGGATGAGTCACGAAATGCTACGTAATGCGGGGATTAGCAAAATACAGATAGACATGCTTTGTTTGCTGCTTAATCCGATTTATAAATGGAAATCATAGACATTGAATAAAAATAGACCTTACGTAACGGAGGAATTTTCTCGCTGAGCTACATGGCAAAATATTTCTGTTTGAAAGACAGTCGAACATTGCATTCAACCGAATTTTATCATGTATTCATCGCCGTGAACAGCATTGAAATACTTCCCTGAGTGACGTGAAAAAAATTCGTGCTGTTTCACACCCAAGAAGTTTCATTTGAATTTATTCCAACAAAACTATTGGCTCAAAAAGAAGTTCAAAGACGAGATGCCGACCGAAGGGCAATTCGCCCTTGTAAACAGCTTACGAGATAAAGATTTTCAGATAAAATAGTAGGATTTCACGAAAAGGCCCGAGGTTTTTTCCCTCAAAAACGTTAAGAAACTTTAGCATTCCTTTTGTAAAACTAACTTTTTTCTTAGAGGTGCCTAGAAATAGACTTACCATTTGAAGTATTCCCTGCATTTACAGACTAGCACTAAGTGGAGAACTCATTTTAGCAGATTTTATAAGCCTTATTACCAATAAAATCACTATCGCTTATTCTATTCCTATTTCGAAGCGTTTTCTTGTATTTTCTGGTGAGAACACTCAGGAAACTAACTGTATTATCAATAAGCAGTTAAGATTATTTTGGATTTACTTTCAGTCTCAGGTTTTTTAAGGTATGAATGATAGAGGAAGTATGGAATGGATGATTGGGGAACGATAAAGTTTACATTCTTTTTATAAGCTCCAACAAATTGAACTTTGAAAATATTAGTCTGGATTCTCCTTAATTTTTTTGAATTAATACAGTATAAGCAGTGTGATTGCTAGCTTTCTCGCTCTAGGGAGGTGTTCAGGCCTCATTTACCAACAAAGAAAGTGAGACAACCTTCATTTGCCGACAGGTTTTGAATATTCAATGAAAAAGCACCCACACATGGCTAAAACTCCTCGTTTTTGAGATAAAACGTTGTTCAAAATTGCATTTTAAAGTAGCTCAGCCTCAGATTGTTCTTAGTTTGTTCTTAACTTTTGACCAATTTACTGATAATAAAATTTTGTTGACGGAAATCTTGTTAACGTTGTGTTTGTTGTTTGTTTTAGTTTTATTTGTTTCTACCTAGCACCCGGAGGTAGTTTTTAGGACACTGAGAAGCTTATTCTAATCGAGCAGTGTCCTGGTCCTTCCTCTCGATGTGACCACACCTCGTGATTCCTACGCCTGGAATCACAGAGAGCTGGCGACTCTCCTCACTCTGGGTGAAAGTTTGGTCATGCCAGGGACTCGAACCACGGAGCCTTGGGTATAACGTGCAATTCACTACATAGATGTCGAATATCGCAAGAAATGCGTTTCTTAAATCTCTTTATGAATTATTTATCTTTCAAAATAATGCACCTGCTAAACGAGTTCTAAGATAAAACTCTCAAGGCCAGTTTCGACGTAAACAAAAGCGTATTTAAACGCAGTCAATTAAAACGACTCATTCATTGCAAACGGGAAAAAATTAATTTGCATGTGATCAGTTTCCAGCATAGCTTTCTGGTTCCGGGAAACAAGAATGATATATTAAACAGAGTAAAATTCCTTTTTGGTAATCAATTACTATCGAACCTTGAAGTATGTACAACGATTTTGCAATCTCAGACCAAGTACCAAAATTTGTAACGATGGTCGTGGAACAACTTTTGTCAGGCTAGTGTATATTTTGTTCGTCTCTCTTGATGTATTACGGTGTAAACGTGTATGGTAGCTATGACATTTTAATGATAAATGACTGCAGATCCTGATCCAGTTAAACCCTAGATTCAAGGATGCTTTCCTTGAATAATGCGATCACACTAATTTAAATCCCGAAAGCAACATTCAAGTAACATTTAGTTATCGCTGTATTTAGAAAGGAGCATATGATAGTGTTGTAATTGCTCGCCTTAAATGTCCAAAGTCAGTTTATTTGCTTCACAGAGAATAATTCAATATGATTTTTACTCTTTCCTCCTTAAAGGAATGATGAATTTTGTCTTTGTTTAACCATAGTGATGGTTCCTACTCGAAACGTGATGTCGTACACGAAATTTTACCAACATGGTTTTATCTAATTTGATCCACTATGTACAGAATTGAAAGACACGGCGCAGGTGTTGTTTTGTCCCTTGATCAAAGAATTCATTCCGTTTCGAGTAATGCTAGGATAAAAAGAATGCCTGCATGCAAGCAAATCACAATGTTATTTCCTCAGTGATTTCAAAGCACACTCATCGGCTGTTTTTTGGTATTCTGCAATAAATTGTTTGAGTTTTTCACATAGATTTGATTGTTGATAAAACAATCTCGCGTAGGCTGTCTTTTGATCATTGCGTCATCCTTGCAAAACTACTCCAACGATCATATTGCCTTTCAACACGGTTTTTGTACTTTTGTAATAGGAAATGAGTGTTGCGTAGACGAAATACCCATTTTCCAAAAAGCTTAATCTACGTATGCTGCCCCGAAATGCCAATCATTCGCTGCGTGCCCCTAGTAAACTATTATTTTCTTTAACTATGTTATGCAAAATGCCATTTTTCTTATTACTCACCAGAAATAATTTAGATTTTCTTTTCCCATTCATTCTTTTTTTATAAGAACCCGTTAATTTAAGTTCAGGCTGTTCTTGATTTTTTCGGAAATCTGAGGCTGGGTTGTACTTAATTTGTTCTTAAATTGATAAGGTGTAAGCAGTGCGATTGCCAGCTATTGCGCTCTAGGGAAGGGTTCAAGCCTCATTTGCCAACAAAATGAATAAGACATCCTTTTTTGGGCGACAAGTTTGAAAGTTCACCGAAGAAGCACCCCTAGATTGCAAAAAACTCCTCGTTTTTGGGACGAAACATTGTTCAAAGTTACATTACATTTTACAGTAGCTTAGTTCTTAATTTGTTCTTATTTTTTGACCAGTTTTGAGGCTGGTATTGTTTTTATAAAAAGAAAAGAGTATTTCGACATCAGGGTGAAAAGTGAACTTGGTAATCTTTACCAAAGTTTGTCTAAAATCAAGCTTGAATCCAGTCATATTGCGCAAGGCAGCGTAAGAGCTAATTGCCTGTGGCAGTTTCAGCTCTTTATTCTTAACCCAATCTGTAAATTGCTACATTCCTATTGGCAGTGTTCTCATGTATCCTCAATACGGCCTTCTTTGTATGACCCCTGTCAATTAAACCCCCACAATGGAAGCAACAGTTATTAATAAGCCCGTACCTTAACATGCTGGTTTATGCATCAGTCCATGATACTTCACATTCAGCCATAGGGAAAATAAAAAATAAAATAAGGCATTTTAAGATGATTTTGTTGTTTGATTCGAAGAATACGATGTTTCATTTTGCAAAATAAACTTGAAAAAGTGAAAAAGCTTTGAAAACAAACTATTTGTATGTTGACTTCCAGATGATTTTTGTAAGTCCCCCTCTTGAATGGGGGCTTGTTTGAGGTTTGGGGTCAACTCCCAACCCCATATTAGCCCCCACCAAGGAGGCTAATTTGAGAATTCACGTTGATAAGATATTTTTGATTATTAGCAAGTTTTCACAGTTTTTGCAAATTTTTTTTACAGCCATCAACAAACTGCTGCCAGAGCTGGAAAGGTTTCTTCGGATCACCTTGACTAATGAGCAACTTAGTGACAAAGCCAACACGCAGCGAGAAGAATTTCTGGCAAAATTAGAGGCTTTAAACAAACCTCCTAGGTTACCTCCTCGTCCCCCTGTAAACCATGCAGGATTCTCGGCTACCACGGACTACCTTTCTAAGCAAAGGGAAATTTCTTGGATGCAAAATGATCCCAAAAGGTCTGCCACTCCACCAGGAGCTCCATACCGTAGTCGAAGGAGGCAGCCTAGCGACGATATCGGAGCTATTGTAAGTAGCAACTTAATTTATGTACCGTAGAACTAATTCGCGTGGTAAAAGTAGGAGTAAGGGTTTGGTCCCCTTTCCCATTATCCAAGGCAAGTTGCCAAAGTTCTTCAGATTTGGGAATGAATATTCAGAGGAAGGATAAGACTAATACATGAGGGAATTGTACCCTGGCATAGCTAGGTACTCTGTTCCAATTCACCCAAGAAATTTGAAACCGTTGGAATCAGCTGAATGGCACCTAATCTGCTGATCTTACTAGTAGGGTCTTTTCTGTAATAGTGATGGAAAATTCTTGTTGAAAGTGGAAAGATGGCATTTGTTTAATGCACTTTTGGTTCATTGTCTTTGGTTAATGTACTTTTGGTGCAGGTTTCGGTGCTATTCTGTTCAGGTTTTCTATGTTAAATATTTTTATATGCAGGATTCAGTTATTTTACTAACTGTTACCATTCATGAATACAGTGGTCAGGATATACCACAAGCATGTGCAAACAAATGCAAAAATACTCGATAGTACCGTATATTTGATTAGGTGCCTTGCTTTTCAGGCCGCTAATTTTCATGATGGATCCAGTACTTCTGAAGACAGCAACCTCTTGTATGCCAAAATACCAAACGAGACTGGCAGTGACAAATACGTTGATATTGAGGGCCTAGCAAGCAACAATAAGCCGCCTGTTCCCGACCGATCTCCTCGTGTATCGCTCTTGAAACCGGCGGCAGATGACCGTGAACCTAAGCGAAACTCTTGGTAAGATTTTGCAAAATTGGTTCTGGCATATCAATGTCATATGGCGTATCACGGAACATAAATTTATTTCCATTAAGGCCGATTTCTACTTGATTCGCCTTAGTCGCGCGACTTTGGCGAAAGCGAATAAAAAAACCACTGAATCGGCGAACTGTGTTGAACTACTCAGCGAATGGTCGCGCATTCGCAGCGAATGAGGCAGCTCGATTTGCGCATGCTCAAATGTGCATTCGCTCAGGAAAATCAGCCTTTAAATGATGATGAATATTGTTTTGATCTGGAGTTGATATTTAGAGGTAAACAGAAAAGGGGTTAAGTTATGTTTGATAAAACAGAACAAGCGATCGCATTGCAATTCGAAGTGCTGGTGCACTCTTGTCTATAAATGTTAAGGCAAATATCCCATCTGTCACATGTACCGTGCGTTGGTTTTTATGCTTGCAGCTGCCAAATTTAATTGGGAGACACAATTTCAGTCCTTCTGCATTTCGACTCCCAAACACTTCTCCTACCAAAACGTCACCATTGGTAAGCGAGACACGTAAACACAATAAGCCAGCAAAAGCACACTCGCTGATTATGTTCTAAAGGGCAAAGTCAACATGTTTATGACAACAACTTCTTATTTTTTTAGGAAAACCAATACAAATGAAATCTTTTTACACAACCTTGAAAATCCAACCCGTAGTGGACCTCTAACAAATATCCGAACAAAAACGCGACTTTGGTGTGTTCTAAAGAAGAAGAACCTGTACGTTTTCAGAGACATCCAACAGCCATGTGATCACATTATCGATGTTATGAATTATGATATCCACGTGGAATCGTCGACCTCTGCACAGTTTAGACTGAGCAAGCCTGGGTCGCCATCTTTTTCTTTAGCTGCTGAAGATAGCGAAGACCATAGGCGCTGGGTTGAAGCTTTGGAGAATTGTAAATATGTGGACATTGACAGCGAAATGCCCCCACGGAGCTCAGGGCATGGAAATAATCTTATAGAAGATCCGGCCTATGAAGAACCCCGTGACGTCATTGATAAGATGAAAAAGAATGAGATGGTGAGCTTTTTTCATATCCTCTCTGTCAGACAGTTCATGACATAGACATATTTTCTTGTATACATGTTCAGTTCTCAACATAGTTTCTTGATTAGGAATTTAATACATTTATCTATACCATATTTTTTTAAGTGGATGACTTTTATATATAAATTATATTTTTATTTGTATTCCCTTTTGTTCAAAAGCTCAATTTTTTGATTGGGATGACAATGTTTTGCACAATGATCATTTCTGTGTCTGTCCTTCTTTTTCGTGGCTTGGCACCACCTGTCCCTTTGGCAAGTGGGCATTGTCACACAGGAAAGAGAGCCAGTAGACACGTGACAGATTCTTGATTGTTTTAGCGCCTGTAAGGATATTCTTGAACCCACAAATTTTTTTCACAAATTCCGCCTCTGTCAATACGTATTCGATGAATTTTATGTTCAAATTCGCTCCAAACGTTTCGGAGTAACATTGTATTGAAAATGATCACTTCTTGTCACGACCTAAAAGCAACCCGTGTTCTCTATGTTCCAAAAAGACACAGAAATCACTTTCCAACTGCCTTTTTGCAGGTATTTTCACCTTCCATCTCTTGATTTTTCTTCTGTTCTGTTGCTGATAAAAAATAATACCTTGCAGCTACATATCTTTCCGAATCTAATTTGAGACTTAAGTTCTCTTCAGTTTATTTACTTGTAGTCAACTTGCTTTGTTTTCTTTTTGTAAAAGGATGCTCCAAAATCACCGAATGATTTATATGTTGACATGAATGGAAGTAAACGAAAGCCTTCAGATGATTATGTTGATCCAAGTCTTCATACTCCTCCTCTATACCATAAACTCGCTGATTTGGAATATGATGCAGAATTGCCACCGATGCCGCTCTCGTCGGATGAGGAGGTACGCGGAGATGACGATGCAATTGTGGAAGGTAAGATCCTTTTCAAGAATGAGCGTGAAGTGGAAATTGAAAATCTTGATACGTTGTCGTAAATACCAGGGACTTTGTTAACTACAATTAGCGAATCGTTGGTCGCCTGGGGTCAGGAATCCCAGCAAATCGTGTTGTGTATTCCTATTTTCGAAGCCTTCGGTAATCCGGCGCTTCTGGTTATAGGATAACTTGCAGTTAAAATTCTGTACGATCCAATGGAGCAAAGTGTTGAAGTCAAGGTCGTTGTACTGTACAGTTTACTAATTTATATAGGACACTTGTAACGAAACAGTAAAACAAATCCTTTGCAATGTAAAACAGAAATAATTTTCAGTGGGCTAAGTCAGTTCTAAAAGTCTCTTCAGACCAAGTTATTTAGTTGAATTTATTTTACCTGCTTTGTGAGTTTTTTTGTAATGTTGTCCTGTTTTCCCAGGGCAATTTTTCGCCCTAAATCTTGGACCGTAGTAAAACGAACTGGGTTGTCAACTGCAAGGGTTCTTTAAATAACCTTGAACACCAAATGCTTTGGGCCTTGTTACACGAACAAGCATACAACCATCACTCTACCGGAAATTGTCATTCTTTTCAGGGGGGGGGGGGGGTTGGTTTATTTCAACATTGACATTTGATGCTAGTGTTCCAAGGCGATTGTGAATAGACTTTTTTGAATGTGAGTTGTTCTTTAAGCGTAGCAGCTTCTGTGTCATGTTCAGAATATCTCTATCATGTTTGCTAACTGGTATTATTTCAGAACCCCGCAAGTTCCCGCAGGAGCAAAGTTCTGACGGAAACATAAGTGGATCTTTCCAATCGTATTCTTCATCAGAAGATGAACCTCCTCCGTTGCCAAAAATAAAGCCCCGTAGCTCAAGTGTGCCTCCAAGCTACAGTGTAAATAACCAAAGCGTGAACAGCCTCGAACGGAAAAAATCTTCTTCACTCGGGCGGAAACTTGAAAAGGACGCATTTTTCAACGATGCAACGGCAGTGCATATCGGGGTATTACATCAGCGAAGATTTTTGGCTGTTGGGAAAAAGAGGTACTGCAAGGTCAAAAACGAGGTTATGTATGTATACAGGTATGTAGACGATAGTATTCATAGTTCCCTGTGTTGTCACTTAGTCACCACTATTATGTTAGCTAATATTTTCTCATCTGACGACACACATTTGGGGGTAGGCCTGTTTTACTCCTTACTTTTTTGTTCACTCTAGTCTCTTAATTCTTGACAGTTCTTGGCGCACCGAATATTGGATGTTTGCTAACTCATGAGATTCTGCATTTAAATTTGAATCTCGTTAGCTAATATATTAATGAAAAAACTTGTTAATTATTGTGGTTTTAATATATGGCACCACAAAATCGCCTACCCATCTGTTCTCCAGATCTAGGATATTTTTCTAAATCTAGCGATTAAGGTTTTCGTTGCTGATTTTGGAAATCCTTAAAAAGTGTTTGGGCATACATATATTCTTAAAACCATTTAACTTTCATTTTCGTTTGTTATTTTACTTTTTCATGGCACCTAGCACTCTTCTTTTTTGACTAGAATTTTTTTTATAAATTCACCCTAAGTCATTTTTTTGAATGCATTAATCATGTGGGAAGTGGCGTGTTTTAGGACATTCTCGCCTTGAACGAAACAATAAACAATGCATATACAAGCACAAGGCTACGTCATTCGAAGGCCTGGGTTATGGTCGTACTTGTTAAGCGTTCGATTGGAGTTTTAGATCACCGGGATTACAATTAGAATGTCTCTGATCTTACGTTGGTTCTGTTCACTTTTCCAGATGAACAAGTTCTGGTTTTATTTTCGTTAAGCGATATTGCTTTTTCTAAGATTGTGTCCTGTTGAGCATAACTTGAAAGTAAAAACCTATTTAGCCCGAAATCGCGATCAAACTCCAAATCGAAATAGCGAACGCACAGACATGTAGAAAATTGCGAAGGATATTCTCATTTTTTACCCAAATTGTAAATGCATAGTAGTAAAACTCTTAGTCCTAATTCCCATTCAAGATCTAATAATTTCGAATGATTACCTTTAATTGTTAACTTTCTACTTCTTTTAGAAATTTTTAATAATTTCCAGCAATAATTCTTCTCTACAGAAATCCTGACAATGACGAAAAGCCAGTTTTAGAAGTTGCATTGCATGATGTGAAAGTCGATCCTTGCGAGAAAGAAACATGGAAGACCAATTCATTCAAGATTGTCCAGCCGACCGGAGAGACTGTTTACTTTGCAGCAGAAACGAGAGAGGAGCTCATCCATTGGCTTAAAGTTCTAGTTCAAGAAGCTGACAAAACGAAGTTCTCTGGCAAGGTCAGTTCACGTGTTGTGCATGTCTTTTTGATTGCTAGTGATCCTGATGACAACGATAACTTGTGTAAGAAAACACGAATATATCTGATGTATGAAATCCTTGATTCAAAAATTCAAAAATGAGGCTGGGCTCGTTTCATAACCTTTCACAATATTTTCTTTATACAAAGTGTCACCAAGTAAAGAGTTACGTATTTATAAACATTACGCTCGTTACGAATACTCATCATTATTCTCTTAGTTTTTGCTCATCGCTGATTTGCTTTCCAGGACCCACATATGCGATTCCCTAGCAAAAGCTTGTTATATCCCGGCGATACTATCGACAGTGCGAGCAACAGCTCTTTGGAAAGAAAAGATGGCGCTGAAGACTCAGAAGGTTCGTGAGATACTTTTCAACTGTCCCATTTTTTCAGTGCTTTTTTCCGACAATGTCATTGAAGCGCAAGTTAGTTGAGACATCTGGAATGAACGAGAATTTTTTCTGCAGCACGAGGAAACTCGTGTAACACGAACGGTGGACCATAACTAAGTCAAAATAGTTGTTACCAAAGATGATATTTGCTAAATTAATTTCTGTTTTAACAGATACTTCTTTGGATTCGGCTGCTACTGGCAGTGAAGCAAGTGATGAAGAGACATCGAATTCCACCCGCAGAAAGTCTCTTAAAAAGCGAAAGCCTTTTGAGAAGTCTCCTTCGCAGAAAAAACGCGCCGAGAGAGACGTCGACCTTGATGGTAAGTAAATTCAGATATAAATGCAATTTTACTATCAAAAAACGATGCTAAATTTGGTTGAATCAAATTGTATATTGATTGCGTCTGCAGATCAACACCAATGATTTTTCAAGTTCAATAAACTTGTTTTGATAGGATTTTAATATATTTAAAGGGTTGTGCTAGATAGTGCTTGGCTTGACTAAGTAAAATTACACGTAGAAAACGATGACCTCTTTTTTGCTTCTTTTGTTTCTTAACTGACGTTTTGCATTTTCATTTCGCTGACCTCTGATCTTTGTTTACATAAGTAATGTTTTGCATATTAAACTTTGGCCTTTTTACTTTCCTTAGGAAGAATTTCCACTTACAATCTGCTGAACTCTGACCTCTTTGCTTCCCTTTGGGAAAATCGGCATTTTTAATTACCTGACCTCTGACCTCGTTTGTACCCTAGTAACATTTATTTGAATAATCCTGTACATGAAGAACGAAAAGATGCACCCATAACCGCTGATTCGGTTGATGTTTCTAAAGACCTCGTATGGACATCTTGTTGATTCGAATTCTTAAAGATTCTTGTTTTTCTTAGGATATTTGCACTTAGAACGAGCTGGAAAATGGATTCGCTTTTGGTGTAAGATCAAGGCAAAAATTCTGGAAATCCACAGTTCGAAATCATCTAAATCTGCTGAAAATACAATCGCCATGGCGGAGTTAAATATAGTTACTCTTCCGAAGAAAGTCATGGAAGAGACAAATTATTTCTTATTCAAGTTGATATGGGCCGAAGAATCTCTGCTATTCTTAGCCAGAGATATGTTTGAATGGAAAAAATGGAATGAGGCGCTGAAGGTAGGAGAAAGCCGTTTACGGATTATCTCTATTCGCAGCATATAAAGTTTTTATGTAGGCTACGAGAAGTGTAATAGTCCGTATATTAGGCTTTGTTATTTGTCATGACTTACCTTAAATGAGCCCTAGGTTGAAGAAAGCGGGGCTGTTATAATGTAAAGGCTTTTACTAAAAGCAACTTAGGATGCTTTCCTCGGTACAAAGAGCATATTGTGTTGACAAATCATTTGCTTGATGTAATGTTTCGATTTTTATCCTGCATTTATTATCATAATACTCTAGAGTTCACCAGTGCCCTGATGGTAACAATAGTCCTAATTCAGTTTAACTAAGAATTAACAAGCAAAATTACTGTCATCCACTACCTCAACCTTTCTTTTCAATACACAGCTTTTGAAAAGCTTTTTGTTTTTGCCTTAATTTATAAATTATTTTATTTTCAACATTTACAGAAATTCACCAAAGGCAAAACTGAAAATCTCGAACTGCATCTTGGTCTGCCAAATTTGCCAGCGCCACATCGAAAAGGTATGGTCTCATTGGTTTTAAGTAATTATGCTTCTACATGTAAGTTATTTTTTTTTCTATATATCCATTAAAAAGTTACAATACATAAATACAAGCTACGCTACTTACAAATTTACTTTACAATACTACTCGGACGATACCCCGAGGAGCAAAAGACTATGACTACCCCGGGGCCATTGACACAGAGGTTAAAATAAACTACTATAGTCTGTCTCAAATTACATGCCACGACAATGTCTGCGATAAATTCAAATTTAAGAAGGGAAGTATAGGTATCATCGCAACTACTGCGCGGCATCCAATTTGAGGCAGACTTTAAAAATACACGACTAAAAAAAAAGGAAAGGAAGAAAGGAACATGGGAAATGGAAGATGGTGGCTGTTGTTTTATGATTTATAACGGAGTTTGAAATTTTCTAATCAAATCAAATCAAATCGACCAGATTTGTGGATGAATTTAAGCGTCAACAGTAGTATATCTTTATTAACTTCATCTGGGAAATTTTTGTCACCATACAATAAAATCTGCATTAGAAGAATATTTTGGAGGTCGGTATGTCCATATGGTCGTATTAAAGCAGAAACTCCAGCGAGAAGGTCTCTACGTGGTACTGCAAGGGAAGGGCAAAGCAACAAAAAGTGTTCCGTATCCTCAATACCATCGTTCGTAGGGCACATCGGATTTATGGTATCCTTAAAGTTGTTCAATTTACTGAGACCAACCCTGAGTTGAGTGAGATATGATAAACCTATTGGGTCATGAATGCCAAATATAGATCTTGCCGGGGGTCTGATTATAGATAGGTGCTTCTTTTTGAAAACAGCAACAGACGGTGCAAGTCTGATCTCAGGATCAAGTTCATTCCATTCGGATAAGCAATGAGGATAGAAACTAGAATAAAATTTTTCTGTTCTGGCCCTTATTTGTCCAACGACATCTTGGTTGCGAAGAGAGTAGTGTGGCTGTTGAAGTGGTGGGATTGGGTCCTTAGTATAAACAGGAGTTAAATTATTAATGATCTTGTAAAGCAAAGTGAGGCGTCTGCTCCATCTTCGGCAACTCAGTGATTCCCAGCCAAGCTCCGAGTACAACTTTTCTCGCGATGTTCCTCTCCAAGTTCCTGTAATAGCTCGCGCAGCAGAATACTGAACAGACTCTTTAACTCTTTCTTCGTTTAATTCTGATATAAATTATCTTCTTTTAAATGAATTTCTGATATTGCTATACATAAGTTGGATCTTTTTTGTAGACGAAAGGGATGCCAGATCAAAGAAAAAGGTGAATGAAACTATTCATTATTAACTGTTAATATTATATGAAACTATTATATGCAACTAATATATGAAACTATTATATGAAACTATTTACTGTTTGCCACATGAGGGATATTGAGTGTCTGTCCTATGTAAATGTTTCATCTAATTAGTAGATATAATTCATCGTGATATATTGTAATTTTTCATACCTTGTTGTCCATTGCTATCTTTTTTATTTTCATTAATTCAATATCGTTCATTTTTCCCTAATATTATATAGTATTGACATATTTTTTGCTGATTACTAGAGGTTGAATGTAGGGAATGTTGTTGTCATGTGCTGACTTTGTGCGCCGATCTAATCTGATTTTTTTCTGTCTCTACAGAAACCGGTTAAGAACGGTCACTTGAAGCCCATTGATGTCGCAGATACGCCACAAGAAAGAAAACAGTTTCGTGGAACGCTGAAACGGCTGAAAGACGAAGCGGATAATGCTGGAGTTGACGTTTTCTGCGATGCACGCGATGGCTTTTTCGTCCTAGCTAGTGACGCGTTGCTGGAGAAAAAGTTGATGGAAGTACCAGTTCGCAAAATCAAATTGCACCAGAAGAAATTAGTTGTTAAAGACGATAGGTATATTTTTGAAATTCAGGCAACAAATGATAGTCTGGCTCTTTTGGCAGTGAAAGAGGAGCGAGAGTTCATTCAGTTGGTTGAAGTTTTGTGGCTCCTGAACGCCCAGGTCGATGGTGAAAGGGGAACAATCGCGAACACGCATGTTAATAAACTGAAAAAGCAATACAAGCGTAGATCAATAGCATTTGATTCTGAATTAATAGCCCTTGAGACTGGTGATCGATCTGCCTTTTCCAAACAGCGTGAAAATATTATAGGACGCCCGGAAAAATCGATATCCGATGATGAACATAAAAGAAAAACTTTAAAGACTCCCGTAAAAACGGACAGCAAGAGACCTATGAAGACCTCAAGCTCTGGAAAACAGTCAGGGGGGTCGCGTATGTCGTCCTTGTTTAAAAGTCTCCCAAGACTGCGTCAAAAGAAATATGAATTCAATGCAGGTGATAGTGTTGATGGAGTACCGAAAATTCAGTTCAGTGGAAACGTCCAAGAAGTGAAAGCAAACGAAGAAGGTGCAGAGCAATTACTGGACCGCCATTGTAAAGTGTCCGGGAAAATATTTTATGCGTATGAGCCGGGCAGTGAATAAAGCCAATTTTTAAGGTGCCTTTGAGAAATGCGGTTGTAGAGGAGATAATTGAAAAAGAAGCAAACAAATTTGGCTTCATTCTAAGTTCGATGGAGGATAGAGCCTCTTTTAAATTTTTGGTATTTACAGAGGAAGAATTCGATAATTGTTCGAATGCTTTATATTTGAATGAATCAAAGTCAGTCCCAGGCAGAATGTCAAGCCGAGAAAGTCTGCTAGATGAATCGAAAAGTGACGCGGACACGGATGCTAAAGCAGAAGGGGCTTTTCCTGGATCTAATAGTAACTCGTCGATTTCATCAATGTTATCAAAACAGGCTAGATCCATGGCTGGAAATGGCGATGAAACTAATACAACAGTTCCGGCCAGGAAGATTTCAGAAGACGTGTTCACGGGCAGTGCTGATGACGTGCTGTACAGTGGGTTTTTGTATGAGGTCAAGATAAATGAATCAAATGGAATAAAAAGTCGAACAAAAATCCGTCGCTGGTGTTCATTGAAGCAGTCGTGGATCGAAATTTACAACAACAAGAATGACAAAGTCCCAATAAGAGGAGTCGCAGTTCAACACCATACATTCGACAACCTTAGCGCTGAAGACTCCGGGGAAAAATGGGCGCTGAGTTTGAAGGCAGATAACGAAGTATTAGTTCTCTGTGCAAATGGCGAAGAGGATTTCAATAAGTGGCAACAAATGTTCAGGAAAGTGGCAAAGAGGTCAAGTCGGAAAGCGAGTGATACAGCAAGACTGAAATTGAAATCGGCTGGCGAGGGCATTCGTCAGCTGCTGTCGTCCTCCTCGCTTCCAGGTTCATCGAAAAGAGACTCGAAAAGAAGCACAATTGTTTTAGATGATGATGACAAAAAGGTTGTAGACACGTTTACCAAAGACATGGAATCTGGAAGTAAAATATCTGGTGTTCTTATGATAATGGCAGTAAATGACAAACCATCAAAGCCTAAAAAACGGTTTTGCGTTATTCGCGATGGCAAATTTTGCATAGCCAAGCGATCAAAACCCCAGAAGGCTATCCAGACAATCGAGCTTTCTAGCATAGGTATTTTGGATGAATGTGACATTGACAAGGCTATATTTAGGTTTCGTTTAGACTTCGGACAGAATGAGTCCTTGGTTTTCCAAGCAGAAGACCAACCGACAGCTGACAACTGGATGGTTGCCATATCAATGGGGATACTTCTTGAAAGACTGACCTCACCAGAAAAATTCCCACAGCAAGGGGAGTCGGGTTCAGATAATGGTGCGGAGGCGCAGCATGGCGATCTAGAAACGAACGATTTAGGCCTAGTTGACGTTTCTCCAGTAATTGGGGGAGACACACCTGGCTCCAAAAACTCAAACTTGTCGAATGACATCAAAGTGGCGATTGATCGCAAAATAAGCGGTGGAAGCAACTATTTGCATCCGCTGAGTGACCTTCTTGAATCAGCTTTCACCCCAGGTCCTTACTCAGAGTCTTCCACTCCATCGTCACGTGAAGGCACTCTTGAGCGTAACCTGAGGGGTAAAACTGGACCGCGAAGTAGTTCTGGGGAGGCAATAATGGAAGAGGAAAGAGAGGACTCAGATGATGTCGATTCACAAAAACAGGAAGTGCGTCGTGATGAGAATGCTTACGATGGTAGCAAGGTAGCGTCAGGTGAAGAAAATAACGGTCTGCCAAAACCAGGAAGTGTTACCGAAGCAATTTCCGTATTCGAAAAGATGGCACCAAACACCAAAGAACATAATGATGATAATGTCTTCAGTCAGAATACAGAGCACTCCGAAGCTGAGAATGAATTGAAGGCTCTTTTAAAAACACAGGATGATTTACAAGAGGAAAAGGCTACAATTCTAAGCTGTATCGCAGATTTAGAAAATAACGTCGAAACATCCAGGGCTCGCATGGAGACTGGAAGCGAGACTCAAGAGTTTCACCTATACGAGGAAGAGTATAATACGGCAAAAAATGATTTGGAGGCAATGCAAAACCGACTGAATGGCGTGAATAAGTCCTTGCTTGACGTAGTAGCAGAAATAAAGACCAAATATTCGAAAGCCACTAACCCCTTTCGTATAAAGTCTGCAGTAATCAGCTCCCATGTTATAGTTTGAATGAAGGAAAGAGCTTAAAATGCAGTTCTCTCTGGAATGAGACGAAGGTCCTTAAAGAAAATTAAGCTTTCTTGTAGTGCTAGCCAGGAGATAACAAGATTTTGGTGCTTGCATCCTCAAAAAAGCCGCGAGAAAGAGAGCTGAAAATCGAAAATCTGCCAACTTGACTTTGGTATGGAATTATGGTCTACATTTCAAATAATGTTGGTAATTAGTGCGATCTTGTATCGTTGTTTGATAGTTTGGAATGCACCTGATGTAGAAGCATATCACTCTTGAAGAGATTAGCTGCGAAAGTTGAATAAGAGTTTAATGACAGATAAATCAATTAAAATTTGACAAAAAGTAAGTATTTTTGTAAATAGATGCTATTCCATTACCGGTCATTCTAGCCTGGTAAAATGGTTTTAACCGAATCGTGATAATGTGGCTTTAACGAAATCTTACTTTGTTTTTTATGGTCATTTTTGCAAGGTAGCAAGTTTTCTTTGGATTTCGAGTCTCGCACACGTTTAAGATGAAATAAAACTTTCCTTTGCATTTACTCAGCACCGTAGAAAGATACGTATAAATTGTGACTTAAGAATCATCTGGTTTTATTTATCTTACGTTATGCCGTTGTTATGTTGTGATACATTTCTAGTAGCCCCAGGAACCACCTCCAGAAATAGGCTCCCGTCCTGCTAAGCACTGGTAACCTACGACCCCTCTCCTTTTTTCGAAAGAGAGCAACTGATGGGTCCCGATGATTCAAGGGGCATTTGTAACATTTTTCTCGATATACTATCTTCGATTGTCCAGGAGCCGACCTTAAGCTGTATGTATATGTTTTTAGTGAGTATCTATTACTTTCTTATTTAATAATTTTAAACTTTGTTTAACTTGTTTTAAAGTTCTTACAACGGTCTTTGCAATCTTACGAATTGTTGAAAAGAACACTTTCAATATTGTTTGTCTTTGATAGTCGTTGCCAGTGACAAGATTTTACGTCAGGATTTCATTATATAGGCCACTCGTGCCCGTGTTGAGACCATCGGATGTTTTTAAGTTAAATTCAAACGCCCTTTTACGCGACCAAATACTTTTACAGCTATTTTCACCAATTGTAAAGAGAATAGTTGAAACATAGGAACGTTTCAATGAATTCAGTTTCCGTACAACATAAATATAGAAACTATTGAATTTTTCGTACCTGAGGTACACGTGGAGAATGACTTAATCTCGAATAAGATAATGAACAAATGCACACAATCGTAAGCTGTTTGAAAAGATTTGAGAAAGTGAATGCTTGCTGTTAATAAATTGGCCTTTCATAGAATTGTTTGCAGTGGTGCTTTTTGTCCCAAGCTTCATTCCCGAATGTTGGAAATTCAATTTTTCAGTCAATCGGTGGTTGAATTTCAACTGGGCATGCATGTTATTATATAAACGACCCTACGGTACTCCTACACATTCAGTTGCTCAAATAACACTATGTTTTTCGGTACATCAACTCCTTGTTTTCATGATTTTAACAGATCATCCATTCCTCTTTTAATAGGATTTTTCAACCAATGCACACAGACTCAAAATGATAAGGTTTATTCCAATAATTGCTGGGTAACGATATAAAATTGGTTTTTGGACATAGAGAAGATATCCAAGCACCCAAGCACTGCATAAATATAAATGTATTAATCTCGAAAAGGCATAATTGTTTAGGCAGCTAGCCAATTTATGAATAACATTATCAATGCGTTTTTTAGTTATTTATGCCAACAGACAACTGCTGAAAAGATTGTCAGTTGACAGTAGGCAGATTTTTGCAAGTTTCAGCTCTGAGATAATATTTTTTCGGTAATGACACGTGTAGCTTATATTTTTCTGGTTTCAGTTGATCAGCGTGTTTTATTATTCTTGTGAATATGCTTAATGTATATGGAGGTAATTTGCGACAAATGTATGTAGTTTTGTCTATGTAGATAAGCCAAAAATACATCTGTAAAATGAAACTAGCTCTTGAGTGCATCAAGCTCATACTTAAACATAGGTATGTCTTTATTGGTTCAATGCTGTGGTTGTTAACATTATTTGAACTTACTCGTAACGTTTTGCAAACTTTTCTGCACCCTAAAAAAGAACCCGGGGAGGGGGCATACATAGAGTATACAAACAAAGAGTGGTTAATCTTAATAGTCTGTTTTTCTCAAAAGTGAAAGATGTCTCAACTTGGTAACTCCTTCACACTAAAGTTAGCCTGCATAAAGAATAGGCATCATCATCATGGACGTTTTTGGCCAAATAGCCTTTCTATGTTGAAAGATGTTCTGTTCTGACGTTGGTATTTATAACAACACATTGAGTTTGCAACATGACTTTTTTGGTTTTTCCAGACCAACATATATCTCAAAAATATGTACAAATGATTTCATAGAAAATGCACAACCATGAAAAATAATAACTACATAAGGATATTAAGGACAATAACTACAAAAGTTTATTAAGAACTAATCAATTAAATATTCCAAGAAACTTGAAATGTGAATGTGACAAAGAAACTACAAAGTTCAACCATTGTAATTTGTCACAAAAAGCTAAAGCTCAAAATGGTTGCCACCAATTCTATTTTTTTTTGTTCAGTAAGGATGTGTCAGTAGTTTCACCTGGCCTCTTTGAAGCTTGCTCCTTTCTATCATATTTGACAGCAGCCTCTGGTTCTGCCTTGTGAGATTCCGGTGGACCAGCAAGGGGCTGAAATCAGAGGGGAAAACCAAACCTTGTCAATTTTAACAAACATTCATAGCTAATTAGCTTGCCTTGTGACTTTAATCATCAACATAAACACGCAGGCATAAAACAATGCCGATGAATATTTTTCATTCTCTTTCAATATGCTTTCTTAAAAGATGAAATTAATTTACTCGAAAAAAACTCAAGGCTACATCAACTCTGAAGCTAAAGTATTCTCATAATGTTCCAAAAAGTACCCTTTTGGTAATAAGAAAGTAATGATAAATTCAATACATACAGTGTTTCCAAATAAACAAAAAATATTGTGAAGATAATTACCTTGCTTGCTTTCAGGTCATTTTCTGTTGCGTATTTCTGAGTCCACTGCTTGGCTTTTTGATCAAACAGTTGTCGATTGCATTTGAATTCTGATGACTAGGGACCAAAATCATAACAGTATAACAGTTTTTTAGATGTATCAGCAATAATTGGTTAAGTTATGATGCTTGAAAAAGAAGCAGAAAGTTGAAAGGGCACTCTTTGTTGGTTTACTTATTTAGAGAGCTATCCTAATCAATTTATCCTTCTTATAATCCTTTAATTTTCTTCCCCATGTCTTAGTCTATAGTTCAGTAGCTTTTTAACTAGTTTTTTAATTAAAATGTTTGCATTATGCCTTTTTGTAAAGAAATTTTCATAGGGCAGTTGCCCATGTGAAATGAAAAAGCCTGTATCTTATTCCAATTGTGGTTATTTAAAAATTATATGTAGGCCGGGCCTGATTAAGGTGGGTGCTATTGATGCTACAGCATTGGGCTCATTTCTGACATAGGCCTAGATGAAAAAAGGCAACAATTTTTCTGAAACTGAACAGGCCCAATAATTTGCTCCTTTGTGCTGGAGCAACAGGACTAATTTGTATAGATTTCATCATTGCATGAAGAATTGATTGGTAATAAAATAAAAATAAACTTGAAGTTCTGAAATTTAAAATCACATTCTTACAATTTCTACCATGAGTGGATCATCAGGATTTGGGTCAGCAATTAAAACTTGGATTGATTTCAGTAATGTTGAGATGTTATGTGCTGGCCTCCAGGCTCCCTGACAATAAATCATTTGTATTAACAAAGAGAAGAAATTTGATGCAAATGGGAATACAAAAAGGCACATTGAGAGATTACAAACAATGACAATTGGAAACTGACAATTTTTCAAACTCCATTATATGAATGAGCTGAATAAATAGGTTGCCATAAGACTGAAAATTCAAAAAAGGACCAGGAACCTAGGTGTGAAGTTCAGATGGGTTTATCATTTCCTGAAATTTGATACAAAAAGTAAAAAAAGTAAAAGTTCTGACAAATTTTAAAAAATAGTTTTAATCTTTTAGCAGAATAATGTTATGATTCTGAATCTGACTCTGTTATCTTTCTGAATCATTCAGCAGGAACTCAACAAGGTTTCCAAAATCCTTTTTGCTACAAAGTATTTACTAAGCTTTATACAAAAGGTACTGTGCGCTTGTATGAAAACATAGTAATTATTTATTCCTGTCAGTTTTCACCTTAAAGCTGATCATTATACAATTTCAACATTTAGTGATTGGTATACAAAATCAGCTTGTTGCTCAAAAAACATTAAAACTATTTTGTGGAAATTGGCAAAGCCATCTCACTTCAATGCCTCCACATGTTTTTCAGCTACTGTTAGGTAACTATACAAAAACGAAGAATGTTTAGCACAAGTAACCAGTAAAAATCCCATCTCATAGTAATTTGTTTTCCAGAGGGTCTACAAATTCTGAAGACAAAATGATGCTGTAAATAGGTGGTGCTACCTTTGGGGGCATATTCAGTATATCAAGACAGATTCTGCCAGCTGTGTCAATATTTGGGTGGTAAATTGGGGTTTTGAATCTGACTTGAGGAGGTTCAAAAGGATACCTAGAGATAAAATTATTCAGAAATATAAGAACAGCATATGAAAGTCTATCACAAAATCAAGTCATCAAGATTGTTCTGTAAAATAGTTATGCATTCCATTATAAATTGAGTTGCAGTATAGGTTTATTTGTATTAAAATTATTATATACAATGTCATTTATCCAATGAAGTTTGATAGTTATTATACAATTCATTTTTTAGATAAATATTTGTTTATTTACCTTTCAGGAATTATTATTGAAAGCTTGAAAACTCCTCCATTATAAGGGGTGCCTTCCTGTCCTATGATAGCTGAAAAACACAAAACAAACTTTGGTTGCAGAAATAATAAAGAGCACCAGTTCAGTTTCTATTTCTAACAGCGTGTTTAGTGTTCTTGGTCCATAAAAACCTTGAATGGAAGATGAACTTGGATTTGTTGATAAAGATGAGCTTTCATTTCATTTCATTTGAATTGTTACCTTTGAGCTTAATGCTGTGCTCATGCTCAATAAACAAAACTTCTAATTTCACTATACTAATATCTCAAACCCAAAATAACACTGTTTGTAGGGATATAAAAATACTAATTAAACAACAAGTAGTGTTGTCAAACAGTTGTCTGTGCTGAAACTCGACCAGCGATATCCAATAATATTACTGTAATAGCAACACACCAGATAAACAATTCTGTATTTTTCGTTGAGTCCTATAAGACGAGACGATTTTCAAACACTTACTTGCTTCTAATTGATCAACATTTTCGCCAACTGTCCAACAAGAAATTCCATGGGATGGTGATTCGGATAATTGCTTTAATTCTCTTTTTAGTCGACTAGACTTCTGCATTTTGGAATCTTATAATCTCAATGTTGGAATGTTGTATTTTTGTTCGAAACCTCGGAATGGTATCACCCGCCAAAAGTTGAGAATGCACCTTCGCAGTATCAATGATTTCTGCACTGTGATTTCCGCATCCCCGCACCCCCTCCTGCTAGCGACGGCCCTGGCGAGTTCTGTATCACGCAATCACGTGTAAAATAAATGAAAATCCCGAAATCACTGGAAATTGAATTTCAAGGCCACGCCCCCATAGTCTCTCTGAATTTTAACAAATAAGCCTAATCCACCCTGAACCTCCTCCACGACACCACTGCAATATGTAAAAACTGGTAAAACCATCGTTCTGCATAATGCTTGAGCCGCATCTAATGTCAGACTATCTTTATTTATCTTATCATGTTCACTCTGCTTGCAGCATTTTAGGAACTTTTTTAAAGGTTTCATGACGCAACTGTTAAAATAGGATCTAAATATTTATAATTCATCGTTGAGTTGATGATATTTTTATCAACAAGAATTTGAAGCTGCTTGACACCAAACAAATTCAACCTCTTTTCAGCCCAAAACAATATTAGTTTTCTAGTCAACACACTTAACTGGAAATTCTCAATCTTGCATTGAAGTTTTATACAATGATCAGCCAAATTTATTTCTTGAATCAGGTCTTCACCCGTCTTTAAAAAACCAGTCAGATTATTTTTGGTAAACTAAAGAGTGTAAAAAATATATTTCCACCTCGATATAAACGCAGAATTTGGGCTATTATAGAACAAAGATCACTGCAATCAAAGATCACTGCACGTGTTAAAACAATTTCTCTGAAGTCAAAATCCCTAGATCTTCAAGTTAAAAACCTGAATGAAATTTTACTGAATATCCTTTCCAACTTTATACCAAACAAAATAATCACATTCAGATCTGTCCAGGCACCTTGGATAACGCAGTCAATTGATACTTCATCATGAAAAAGAACAGGGCTTATAAGACTTTCATCAGAAATGAACAGCCAGAATGCAAGCGAGAGGTCATTGCCAATGTGATATCTCAGGGATCCAATTTAATTGAGGAGGCGAAGGAAAAGTGTTTGAAGAAAATAGGAAAAAGAATTTGAAGAAAGTTGCCTTCACAATAGAAAACAGCGTACTGTTTTGAATGGCAAAGCATCTACATGGCGTAATATTTCAGCCGGTGCTCCCCAAGGTTCTATCTTGAGTCCTCTTTTTTTTCTTATCTATATCAATGACTTGACTGATGGCTTAAAGTGTAAGGAAAATTTACTTGCCGATGACACATCAATCTACGCAGTTTTTTTATATCATATAAAATTGTTTACAATACATGCTTACGTCTAGATGCTACTATACTTTAAGCTGCATATGCTGCATTAGTTGATATGCTGCATTATTGAACTGTGGGCGCTTAGGTGGCAAATGTTCTTTAATCCTGACCCAACCAGCAGTAGAAAGTAGAAATTATCTTTTAAACACGGAGAATTCCAATGGATCATCCTTTTAAATGGAGCTCCAGTAATGAGAGTTCAAGAGCAATAACAACTCGGCGCCATACTAGATCCCAAACTGTCATTCGCTAGCCATTTTCGATTAGTTATTTCTAAATATAGGCAAGGCATAGGCATGTTAAGATCCCTTTTGACCAATTTAATGGCTCGGGTTCTTATAAAATTGTTCTTATCAAAATGAGAGAGCAATATAATTTTGTTTGGGTATAAATATTGCCATTTGTTTTATTTTACATGCAGTGGGGTAGTCTCCCCACAATGATTTTTGATGGTATCGAGGGAAGCTTTGATATTCTCATCTTGAGAAATTTTTGTGTATAGTGATTTTACATCTAGTGTAAAAGAAATGAGCGCATGCTCTATGACTCCAGGATAGAGGGTTGTTTTGTCTGCAGCTATTGGGTAGACAAAAGGAGTTCATTTCCACTTTTCCACTTAAGGACTCCATTGGTAACAATCCCTATAGGCAAGCGGCACTGATTGGGCAACCTCAACAGTCATGTGCTCGTGTTTCTGATTGGCCTATTTCGTTCCACAACTTGGTTTATATGTTTCCTAGCGTAGAGTTTTCGATCTATGGTCTGACGTTTTCAACTCTGAAAAATATCAGACGAAAAGATTTAGTTTACTCAAATGTTTTCTTTTTTCAAAGCCATTTTCAAGCATTGTCATTGATTTATTGTACTCTCTCAAGACTGGTTCACAAACACTACGAGACAATGTCCTGTACTGCTCCTCCGGTCGCTACTGATGAATTGCAATCAGACGTCACCTCATGGAGGTTCGTTTAACTTTTCAATTACCTTTCGATTGGTTTTAATGCAAATAAATTCGTGCAGCACAAAGAAACTAACTCAAAATTTTCCACAGTGCTCTTAATAACAAAATTTATACAAAACTTGAGTGCTGATATTATAGCTGTATACATGATTGTTTCATACAAGTTATTTTTTCTTTTGGTAACCTTGTAAAAGGTTTCTTCATCTGTTATTGAAGATACCCCATTACTTCAACCTCACAAAAATAAATATAGTTGTCTACCTAGGTATCCCATCACTTCCTAGGTATAGGTAAACCGTTTATTCTAGGTATCCCATTACTTCAACCTCACAAAAATCCAAATTGCTGTCTACCTGCGACTCCACATAAAGATACTTTCCATTTTTCGGTTGGATGAATTCTTTCGTATGGTTTGTTTGAGTCGATGAAAAAGTGGGCGTGGTCCAAATTCTTGTATTTGCATTGGGTGAATGTTTGTTGCCAAGCTTTACATGCAGACCACTGACTCGTTCAAAACAGCAATCTAACCTTGAGTATATCGTAACTGAATACACAACTGCATTTCCAGCAAAGTCTACAGACCACCAAGGTCTTTGCGCTTGTGTGTGCATGCATCTGCTAAAACCACCTGAACTCCAAACGCCAGTTCTGCCTCCATCAACCGCATTGGCGCTTGAATACGGAGCGTACGTCGATGACTGTGAAGTACTTTTCCCAAATGCAATGTTACTGATTGCTGTTTGATTGAGGGTAAAACATGAATCAATGCCAGTTTTCCTTAAAAGATTTTCAAAAGTTGCATCACGTAAGCATTAGTGTTCGCAGGGACGCCAGAGAAGAGGGAGCGCTGGCGGTCAACCGCCCCTGTTGCTTTTTAAAAGAAGGAACAAAGGAGGCCAGAGTGCCCTTTTCATTAAAGTGTCCTTTTCATTAAAGTGCCCTTAAAACCGGCCATTCTAATAATCAGGGAGAGTCATATGAAATTCTGATTTTAGTGCATATTCATGAAGACATTTCTCAAAATTTGTAAAATAATGCGAAAAGTTAACAAATGTTCAAGATACCTGAAGAAGATCGAAATAAAATGGCTGTTACGAAAGAATTGCTAGTAGCTGGAAATTATCTTTCAAATGCCCTTTTACTCAAGCCTGCCCCCTCGCCCATTTGTCGTTCCGGCGTCCCTGAGTGTTTGCAATGGTTAAAAGAGGTTTTTTGTACACTGGTCTGCTTGGAGCTCTGATTGGAGATCTTGTTAGGATACTTTTTTCCTATTAGCTGTCTCAGTTGCTGTCTGTGAAAAGCATCTAGACCTTTCGTATCTTTTTGTGTCAGTCCCCAAGTAGAGCTGTTATACATGAGAACTGGTTTTACAAGTGTTCTGTAAAGCTTGAGGCGAAGTTTTTCGCTGACGTGGTCTTTTCTGATCCAGATGTTATTTAATCTATTCATGGATGCTATCGACAACTGTTTTCTTCTTTGTATATCTTCCGTATCACTTAACAGAGAGCCTAGCTTTTTAACTGTCCTCCATCGCTCTGTGTTTCTGTCTCCTCGAAAAATTTCTGTTTGCTCTGTTTTGCTGTTGTTTACTTTCAAATTATCTCTAAGCAGAATTTCTCCAATCTTTTCTGTGATGATATTCTTCTCCAATTCACTAGTTGTGAGGAAATCAGCGTCGTCTGCGTATATAGCTTCCTGAGGTAGAAATGTTGGAGACCAGTTACCATTTTCTTCGTGATCTTTACTGTTAATCTCATGTCTAAAATTCCTTACTTTTCGGAGTGATTCTTCAAAATAAATGTTAAACAGTACACCGCTGAGCGCATCACCTTGTGGTGAGCCCATATTGCTACTGAAGGGCTCTGTCTCGGCGTTGTTTATTCTTACATCTAGAGTTGTATTGCTTAATAACAACTGAATCATTCTTACTTCATCTTCGTCGAGGAATTTCTTTGCAATATCAACAAGCTGTTCACGTCGGATTGTATCAAAAGCGCTACTCATATCTATGCTAGTGATGTAAACTCTAATTTGTGATTTTTGTGTCTTTGCACTGATCCATTTGTATGCCCACACTATATCTGAAGTACTGCGACTCGGTCGATATGCTGCTTGTGTTTCTGATAAGAATCGTTCTACCTTAGGTTGGATGCGATGTAGAACTATGTTTGACAAGATCTTTCTCAGTATTGGGAGTAATATCACTGGTCGTAGGTTGGTGACAGGGCCTTTGGTTTTTCCAGGCTTCTGCAAGGATACAAGTAGGCCGTCGCCCAATCCTAGTTCTATTTCTTTTTCAAAGGCTTCATTCAGGGTATTTTTGAAGGCTTTGGACAGGGTCAAAGGGCCATGCTTTACCATTTCGGCAGATATATTGTCAATTCCTGGAGTTTTGTTGTTGTTCAGTTTATTAATGCCGGCTGTAACTTCTTCTGTTGATATTTCTTTATTCAGTTTTCTTGGCAGACCATCGAATGGATTTATACTACTAACATCATCGTCGTTGAAATGTTTCTCGAAATGACCTCTAACTACTTTGTAGATTTCAGATGGCTTTGTTATGCATTTTTTGTTCTCGTCGTAAACATAAGGATTTATAAAGGACTTTTGCTGCAAAATTTTAACTGATTTATACATTTTAGAAGCGTCTTCTATATGACCGAGCTGACTAACTTTCAGATTCAGCTCTTGCTCCTTATTTTGCTCGAGTCTATGCTTGATTTCATGAAGGATTTTGTTTCGTTCTTTTTTCAGTGCCTTGTACATAGTGATGTTATTACATTGAGACAGATTTAGTCGAAGTTGTTTTTGCTTCTCTGACATTTCTTGAATGATTTGGTCGTGTATTCTTCTGTTTGGTCCAACTTTCTTGACATATCCTAGATGGTTTTGTGCTGAATTTGTAATTATTTCTTTTATCGTTCTCCAATCATTACTTTTACATTGCTGTAATTCTTTTTCAATTTAATTTTTGTACTTTGTTTGCACATGTTCATCTTTGATCAATGGCGTACAATTGAAAGGTGTTTTGTTGGTACTTTTTGATTTTCGAAATATTTTGAATGGCTCTATCCTTAATCTGCATATAACTATACGGTGTTTGCTGTTGACTTGCGTACCACCGTAGGATCGTGCATTTACTAAAACGTGTTTTCTATTCCGTGGACAAATGATGTAATCAATTTGGTTGTAAATATGAATAACTTTGTTGTTAACTTTTTTAGCGAATTCCCAAGTTGTGATGCGGCGTGCGGGATGTTGAAAAGCGCTATTGCTGATGAATAGATCGTGAATATTGCAAAAATCGATAAGTAATTGACCGCTGTTGTTTCTCTTTCCTCGTGAGTATTGTCCAAGGCATGCTTCATTTCCAGAATGTTTTCTAACTTTCGCATTAAAATCACCTGCTATCAATACAAGAGATGCTGCCTTTGTTAATTCGGAAATTAAGTTCCCCAAATCTGTGTACATCTGATCCAGTTCACCTTCATCGTTTTTAACGCGTTCTGTAGTGGGGGCATATACATTTATTATTGTGATAAGATTTCTCCCTGTTGTTTGCTTGCTCACAGCTTTCGTCTCCCGCCTGATTACAGCTTTCGTCTTCACTACCGAACTTTTCAAAGATGTTTCGTTGATTTTTTGACTATCGTAGGCTAGGTCTTTGCTTCGAAGTTGTAAAACTGAGATCCTGTCTGAGACTTTCCAGTACTTATGTATATGATTGACAAGTTTCGAAGACACGAAGAAACCATTTCCATAATGTACCGATTCAGATGGTAGGCATATTAGGCGATTGTTTTTCACGTTTGTGTCTAGGCCCTCGTGTAGTTTTGTTTCTTGCAAACAGCAAACATCAAGTTTGTACTTTTCCAAATCATCTGCGAGATTTTTTCTTTTGAATTCTTGGCGTAAACCTCTAACATTAAATGTTACTAGATTGAAGACTGATTTCATCCCAGCTGATATATATTAGATTGAAGACTGATTCCAGCTGATATATGTTAGCTCAAAAGGTGAAATCTGAGTTCTATTTTAAAACGAATTGAAATCTTTAATGAATTGTGGGATTTCATTCCAAGCAAATGGACCAGTGTACAAGAACATCTTTTGGTATACTCTAATGTTAGTTTTTGCGCATGGAGATTCTACCTATCTATTCCTTGTGTTGTATTTTGCTATGGCAGACCTTTTGACCAACTGATTTTTTAGCTCTCTAGGACAGAGCTGATTGACAATTTTATAAGTCATAACTGCTTGGTCAAACTTCATCAATTGACTTACCTTCATAGGCAGTGGTGTAGTGCAATAAAAAAACAATAGCAATGAGGCTTTTGCACAAAATGTTGCAAAAAACAATAGCAAAAGTAGAAACTTACCAATATTCGTAATCAACAAGGGGGCTCATCCCCCTGAGCCCCCTATCTTTACCTCTCTGTTCATAAGTCTCTTATCATAAGTATCCTTTACCGTTGAAGATTTTATTAGATCGAACGCTTTGTCCTGATATTTTTGCAGATTGCTCAGCTTGGTATCAGAGAGGGCTCCCCATACCACGTAAGCTTACCCTAAGTGACTTTTATCCACTGTTTTATATACATTGAGCAGATTTGAAGACATAATAGACATTGTGATTTTGGAGGTACATTCTCGTTATCTGTTCTATGGCTTTTTGCCTTTACTGTCTGAGAGCAGTGGCGGTCGCAAAACAAACCTTTTTCACGGTTTGATTTTGTGGGATCTAGATTGACATCACGATAAAAAGCCATTTGACCAGATTCAACTGGGATTGATTGGAACTGTCAGGATTTTGATCACGATTGTATGATCACCACTCGTCAATTCTCAGGATTGCAATCCTGATCCCTAACATTCTAATGCAATCCCGATCCATGTTAATATGATGTATCATCTTTAAAGAGATAAGGTATTATTGTTTAATTATTGACTCACATCTAACACACGGCATGCCAAGTGGAAGCTCCTTGCAATGGGTGCACTTGTATCCAGTGGAATAGCAAACATCGAGACACAAATGCTCCGGTTCGCATGGATTGAGTTTCCTGCACATGTGCCCAATCTACGAAACGAAAAAGTCATCAAAAAAACTTCAAGCAATAAATTACCTTCTAGCATCAGTTCAGCGAATCTGTGCAATGCAGAAGAAAATTTATTCATACACTGCCATCTTCTAAAAACAGCAATAGGATCCGTCTATATATCTAAAGAACTGCAGCTTGTCTACTCTTGAGCTCACGGTTGCGCAATTTGGACCACTTTGAAGTAACAGTGTAACAAAACAAATTATAAAGGTAAACAAAAAACGCTGCCATACAACGTTACTAAATTCTTCAGGAAAGTCAAAATATATTTCGTTTTGGCCGTAGTTTTTCTAATAAACATCTATCTCTAATTCGATTAATAGTCTGATGAACTAAATTAAGCTCATTCATTTTAGAAAGATTGACTTTTGAGGTACATAAAAGTTCCTTTAGGTTGATGAAGTGTATCATACACGTTGATGGTACAATGAAATTAATTGTATTTTGTTCGTTCCATACCAGATTTTCAGTAAAGCTCGTTGACTTGTACACCCAACCTTGCTTTGGCGTTAGTGCTACCCCGTCTGAAGCATCTGCAGTAGAGCGTTTGTTGAGCTCGCACTGTCTGGCATTCCTTCTCTTTTCTATGTTTATTGACTTGCATTGCAGCTCATCAACACAGGCAAGTTCGCATTCTTCTTCGGATGGAACAATTACTGTTGTTATTTTCTCTCCCTGCAAAACTTTATCCTGCTCTACATAGGAGAAGTTTGCGTAGTCTCCACAAGATCTGCGCAGGATTCTACCGTCGACTGAATGCAGGAACATGTGTAAGAAGATGCAAAATACTCCAAACGTGCTATAGAAGACAATAATATCCAACAATTTTACATAGTTACGAACTGGGAACAAGGCTTCAGGTGTAATTCAATTTCAAAATTAATTAACATCTTTCTACCAACTTTCAGCAAAGACTGTGATATTCCTTCTCGAAATCACGTTTTACGTAAATTCCTGAAATTTTAATTAATTAGGATTTCAACAAAAAAAAGTTAATTTGATATATTCTATCTCAATTGATTAAAAATAAAAAATATGAATAATTATCTATGCTTAAGTTATTCATATGTGATTTAAATTTGTATATCAAGAGATAAGAAACCCTTTCCAATGGCCGGACCTTTTATTCCCAAAAGATTGCCCTAACTGTACCACTGTTTGGAAATATTGGAGGGGATGACACCCCCAGTAGCTACACCCATGGCCTAAGAATGTAAGGTGTGAGAAAAACTTTTATTTGCGCGTTACACGCCATTCTAGCCTACTTGTGCTCCAGAAAACACCCGTGTTTATATCAAAGTTAAAAGTTTGCTTACTCTTATCTTAATTGATATATTTTAATGGTAACTCCATAGATACAAACATAGATACTCTGACATACCGTGCTGCTAAGGGACGCCAACCGGTCGTTACTTTTATACAAATACAGCTTATACAAACCTGGCTAAATTCGGGTGCATCTTGAAAGTGCTGCTGAAAGCTTTCAAGTATTTTCTGGAAAGATGTTTTCGTGCATCAGAATGTAATTGATCATTCAGATTACAAGCCGATTGATCGATCATATTTAAACTTTCTGAATACTTATTTTACATGCAAAGAATGATGATTCATTCAGAATACATGGTATTTACGTTTGACGGGAATCTTGCATGGAGGGCGCGTGAATCGGGTCACAGGCATGCACCTGCTAAACTTTCGTCAAAGTATATTGACAGTATGGTCAGTATTATCACATTAAGACTAGATTCATATCTGATATTTCGCCGCAGCCTAGTCTTTTTTTCTGCACTTGAAATTGTGTTAATGGAAAATTAATTTTTTTCAAAACATAAATAAACTAAAAGGGACAGACAGGCAAATCGGAAGACAAGGCTAGACGAGATATTTAATGCTGATGCAAAGTCCAAAGCCCCCCCCCCCATCCGTTAGAGTCACCTGGGTTTAATTGTCTTATGTTGTGCCGTTGTTATCTTGTGATACATTTCTAGTAGCCCTAGGAACCACCTCCCTACGAACCTCCTTTTTTTTGAAAGAGAGCAACTGATGGGTCCCGATGATTCAAGGGGCAATTTTCTCTCTATACTATCTTTGATTGTCCAGGAGCCGACCTTAATCTGCATGTATATATTTTAGTGAGTATCTATTATTTTCTTATTGAATAATTTTAAACTTTGTTTAACTTGTTTTAAAGTTCTTAAAACGGTCTTTGCAATCTTACGAATTGTTGAAAAGAACACTTTCAATATTCTTTGTCTTTCATAGTCGTTGCCAGTGACAAGATTTTACGTCAGGATTTCATTATATAGGCCACTCGTGCCCGTGTTGAGACCATCGGATGTTTTTTAAGTTAAATTCAAGCGCCCTATAACGTGACCAAATATTTTTACAGCTATTTTCACCAATTGTAAAGAGAATAGTTGAAACATAGGAACGTTTCAATAAATTCAGTTTCCGTACAACATAAATATAGAAACTATTGAATTTTTCGTACCTGAGGAACACGTGGAGAATGACTTAATCTCGGATGAATGAACAAATGCATACAATCGTAAGCTGTTTGAAAAGATTTGAGAAAGTGAATGCTTGCTGTTAATAAATTGGCCTTTCATAGAATTGTTTCCAGTGGTGCTTTTTGTCCCAAGCTTCATTCCCGAATGTTGGAAATTCAATTTTTCAGTCAATCGGTGGTTGAATTTCAACTGGGCATGTATGTTATTATATGAACGACCCTACGGTACTCCTACTAGGCCTGTCCATCGAAGGTCGAATAATCGGTATTCGGTTACCTGTTTCAATATTCGGTTAGCTGAAGTCCAAAGCGAATATTCGGTTACAAGCGAATAGTTCGAATAGTACGATTATTCGGTTGGAGACGAATAGTGCGAATAACCTCACTGTTGGAGGTCCACAATGGTGACTCATCAATAAGCGTTGTCTATTCGAATAACCGTGACTGATCGAATAGCAATCGCCAACCGAATAGCACTGACTGGTCGAATAGCAAGGATTGTTCTAAAGGAGAAAGGCAACTTCCTATCTTCAATCTTCGAGAGAGTTTCATGGATACGGGCCTTCTTCAAAAATCGCAAACCCAAGAAATAGTTACAAAGCCAATAAAGCAAGATTAGAAGGGGGCAGGGGGAGTGGAGCGTGGGTTGCAGGTGTGGGTCATGGGGCTTTTCCTCGGGAAATTTGTGTTCTACAGGGCCTCCGACGAAGGAGAGGCCGGGGGGCTATGGCCCTACCACTATTTTGCAGAATAATATAACTTTTCACAAAATCTTTTGTTGTGAATGTTAAATTTTCTCTTGCCCCCCCCCCTTTTCTCCACTTCCCAACCTGTGTCGAAGCCCGTGCTAGAAGCTTTTCATTTCACAAAATGTTGGAAAACGACCCTTTTTCAAACTTACGACTATGGTTTCTCGTTAATTTGATACTGACTTTCTGGCCATTAGGGGCAACTAATGCTAGGGAAGGTTCAAGAAAACATTTATTTTTGACAAAAATCGTTTTAAAATTGCTTTGCAGCACACCCTTTGAAGTTACGTAAAACACAGGAAATATCAATAGGAAAACAAAAAATTAATGGTTCTGACTTATCGAATAGTAATGACTGATTAGCTATATTCATAGCTTGGTTAAATTACAAGAAATTTTCAGATTGCAATTTTTTACCACCACCCTGCCACACCCATTTTACCACACCATATTCGCCGAATAACCGAATATTCGTTAAATTTTAAGCCGAATAACCGAATAGGAATATCCGAAGGTTTGGACAGCCCTAACTCCTACACATTCAGTTGCTCAAATAACACCATGTTTTTCGGTACATCAACTCCTTGTTTTCTCGATTTTAACAGATCATCCAGTCCTCTTTTAATAGGATTTTTCAACCAATGCACACAGACTCAAAATGATAAGGTTTATTCCAATAATTGCTGGGTGACGATACAAAATTGGTTTTTGGACATAGAGAAGATATCCAAGCACCCATGCACTGCATAAATATAAATGTAATAATCTCGAAAAGGCATAATTGTTTAGGCAGCTAGCCAATTTATGAATAACATTATTAATGCGTTTTTTAGTTATTTATGCCAACAGACAATTGCTGAAAAGATTGTCAGTTGACAGTAGGCAGATTTTTGCAAGTTTCAGCTCTGAGATAATATTTTTTCGGTAATGACACGTGTAGCTTATATTTTTCTGGTTTCAGTTGATCAGCGTGTTTTATTATTCTTGTGAATATGCTTAATGTATATGGAGGTAATTTGCGACAAATGTATGTAGTTTTGTCTATGTAGATAAGCCAAAAATACATCTGTAAAATGAAACTAGCTCTTGAGTGCATCAAGCTCATACTTCAACATAGGTATGTCTTCATTGGTTTAATGTCTGTAGTTGTTAACATTATTTGAATTTACTCGTAAACGTTTTGCAAACTTTTCTGCACCCTTAAAAAGAACCCGGGGAGGGGGCATACATAGAGTATACAAACAAGGAGTGGTTAATCTTAATAGTCTGTTTGTCTTAAGAGTGAAGGATGTCATAACTTGGTAACTCCTTCGCACTAAAGTTAGCCTGCATAAAGAATAGGCATCATCATCATGGACGTTTTTGGCCAAATAGCCTTTCTATGTTGAAAAGATGTTCTGTACTGCCCTTGGTATTTATAAAAACACATTTAGTTGGCAACATGATTTTTTGGTTTTTTCAGACCAACATATGTATCAAAAATATGTACAATTGATTTCATATAATATGCACAACATTGGAAAATAATAACTACATAAGGATATGAAATTACTGTATTATGGAATAAACATAAACTTCATTGTTTACCATCTTATTCACAACAGTTTTTCAAAGTAAATGGAAAGTGATGAGAATTACGTAATGCAGATTCCTGTGTTGCAAAAAGCTTTTATCCGGGACCCTTTCTGTTTTTAATCTCAATAGATATTTTGCACAAAGCTGCTTTGGGGATTTTAAGCTGGATAAACAGGGTTATGTTACACACTATAATATCATATAGTTAAACACACATCACTTACAAAAAAGGAAATTTATGTATCTCAGAAAGCCAAATTTTAAGACCAGTGAGGATGCACAACTTATTTCACTCTTTTAAATAAAAGCTTATTAAGAACTAATCAATTAAATATTCCAAGAAACTTGAAATGTGAATGTGACAAAGAAACAAAAGACAACCATTGTAATTTGTCACAAAAAGCTAAAGCTCAAAATGGTTGCCACCAATTCTATTTTTTTTGTTCAGTAAGGATGTGTCAGTAGTTTCACCTGGCCTCTTTGAAGCTTGCTTCTTTCTATCCTATTTTACAGCAGCCTCTTCTTCTTCCTTGTGAGATTCCGGTGGACCAGCAAGGGGCTGGAATCAGAGGAGAAAACCAAACTTTGTCAATTTAACAAACATTCACAGCTAATTAGCTTGCCTTGTAGCTAAGAGAAATAAAAACTTACCCTTAAACAGGGGACTTAAATCATCAATAGCTTTCAATTAGCTTTCTTAAAAGATGAAATTAATTTACTTGAAAAAAAATTTAAGGCTTCATCAACTCTGAAGCCCAAGTATTCTCATAATGTTCCAAAAAGTGCCTTTTGTTATAAGAAAGTAATGATAAATTCAATACATACAGTGTTTCCAAATAAACAGAAAATATTGTGAAGATAATTACCTTGCTTGCTTTCAGGTCATTTTCTGTTGCGTATTTCTGAGTCCACTGTTTGGCTTTTTGATCAAACAATTGTCGATTGCATTTGAATTCTGATGACTAGGGACCAAAATCAAAACAGTATAACAGTTTTTTAGATGTATCAGCAATAATTGGTTAAGTTATGATGCTTGAAAAAGAAGCAGAAAGTTGAAAGAGCACTCTTTTTGTTGATTTACTTATTAAGAGAGCTATCCTAATCAATTTATCCTATTTATAAATCCTTTAATGTTCTTCCTCATTTCTTAGTCTATAGTTCAGTAACTTTTAAACTACTTTTTTAATTAAAATGTTTGCATTTTGCCTTTTTGTGAAGAAATGTTCACAGGGCAGTTGCCCATGTGAAATGAAAAAGCCTGTATCTTATTCCAATTGTGGTTATTTAAAAATTCTATGTAGGCCGGGCCTGATTAAGGTGGGTGCTAGTTACCATTTATTGGTTTATTCATTTATTCATTTCTGACATAGGCCAAGATGGTTACCATTTATTGGTAATAAAATAAAAATGAATTTGAAGTTCTGAAGTTTAAAATCATCTTCTTACAATTTCTACCATGAGTGGATCATCAGGATTTGGGTCAGCAATTAAAACTTGGATTGATTTCAGTAATGTTGAGATGTTATGTGCTGGCCTCCAGGCTCCCTGAAAATAAATTATTTGCATTAACAAAGAGAAGAAACTTGATGCATATGGGCATGCAAAAGGGCACCTTGAGAAGTTATAAACAATGACAATTGGAAACTGACAATTTTTCATACTCCATTTTATGAATGAGCTGAATAAATAGGTTGCCATAAAACTGAAAATTCAAAAAAGGACTAGGAACCTAGATGTGAAGATCAGATGGGTTAATCATTTCCTGAAATTTGGTATAAAAAGTAAAATAGAGGAGTTCTTGTATATTTTAACGAATAGTTTTAATCTTTTGGCAGAATAATGTTATGATTGTGAATCTGACTCTGTTATCTTTCTGAATCATTCAGCAGGAACTCAACAAGGTTTCCAAAATCCTTTTTGCTACAAAGTATTTACTAAGCTTTATACAAACGATACTGTACACTTGTATGAAAACCAAGTAATTATTTATTCCTGTCAGCTTTTATCTTAGAGCTGATCATTTTACAATTTTAACATTTAGTGATTGGTATAAAGAATCAACTTGTTGCTCAAAAAACATTAAAACTATTTTGTGGAAATTGGCTAAGCCATCTCACTTCAATGCCTCCACATGTTTTTCAGCTACTGTTGGGTAATGATACAAATATCAAGAATGTTTAGCATAAGTAACCAGTAAAAATCCCATCTCATATGAATTTGTTTTCCAGAGGGTCTACAAATTCTGAAGACAAAATGATGTTGTAAATAGATGGAGCTACCTTTGGTGGCATTTTCAGTATATCAAGACAGATTCTGCCAGCTGTGTCAATATTTGGGTGGTAAATTGGGGTTTTGAATCTGACTTGAGGAGGTTCAAAAGGATACCTAGAGATAAAATTATTCAGAAATATAAGAACAGCATATGAATGTCTATGACAAAATCAAGTAATCAAGATTGTTCTGTAAAATAGTTATGCATTGCATTATAAATTGAGTTGCAGTATAGGTTTATTTGTTTTAAAATTATCATATACAATATAATTTATCCAGTGAAGTTTGATAATTAATATTCAATTCATTATTAAGATAAATATTTGTTTATTTACCTTTCAGGAATTATTATTGAAAGCTTGAAAACTCCTCCATTATAGGGGGTGCCTTCCTGTCCTATGATAGCTGAAAAACACAAAACAAATTTTTGGTGCATAAATAATGAAGGGCACCAGTGCAGTTTCTATTTCTACCAGCGTGTTTAGTGTTCTTGGTCCATAAAAAGCCTGGATGGGAGATGAATTTGGATTTGTTCATAACGATGAGCTTTCATGTCATTTCATTTTAATTATTGCCCTTCAGCTTAATGCTCATAACCAACAAACAAAACTTCTAATTTCACTATTCTAATATCCCAAACCAAAAATTATACGGTTTGTAGAGACTTAAAAATAACAATTAAACAATAAGCAGAGTTGCCAAACAGTTGTCTGTGTTGAAACTCAACTATCAATTACGATATCAAATAGGCGAAATATTTGTATTTGTTTAATTTAATTTATTTTGGAAAATTTATTTCACAACATCGGATTCTCGCCGCCGTTCTGAATTTTATCCTTGTATTTATTTTATATTCATTGCAAGATAACAATAACAATTAAACAATAAGTAGTGTTGGAAAACAGTTGTCTGTGTTGAAACTCGACCAACGATACGATATTAAATGGCACCATACCAGATAAAAAATGTCTGCATTTTGCGTTAGAACCCTTTTTAAAAGACGAGACGATTTTTTCAAACACTTACTTGCTTCTAATTGATCAACATTTTCGCCAACTGTCCAGCAAGAAATTCCATGAGATGGTGATTTCGATAATTGCTTTAATTCTCTTTTTAGTCGACTAGACTTCTGCATTTTGGAATCTTATAATCTCAATGTTGGAATGTTGTATTTTTGTTCGAAACCTCGGAATGGTATCACCCGCCAAAAGTCGAGAATGCACCTTCGCAGTATCAATGATTTCCGCAACCCCGCACCCCCTCCTGCTAGCAACGGCCATGGCGAGACTCTGACCTCTGATTTAGTTTATAATCTAATTGCACAGTCTCTACTACAATGGGGGTACCAGACATCCATTCTGCATCACGAAATCACGTGTAAAATAAACGAGAATCCGTATATCACGGCACTGTAAATTGAATTTCACTGCCACGCCCCCAAAGTCTCTCTGAATTTTAACAAATAAGCCTAAGCCAACCTGAACCCTCTCCACGACACCACTGCTCTGGCGTTAACTGTATTCACCAACTTGGTTTTGTTGAGCAGTTAAACTTGATCAACAGCTTCCATCACATCATCTTCTTGATCTTCAGCAATAAACATCTTCGTCTTGGTTCATTACATCAGGGTTGCCTTCTATTTTTATTAGAAGAGGAGGCTGCTGCGGTAACATGTTCCTTATCGTTCCATTGTCGTTTTTTGCCTGACAGTGCGATGCCTCACTGCCAAACCATTCGTTCCCCCTATTGTCTCATTTCATTTTCATTCCTTTTTCATTTCATTCCATAGATACATATTTTGAGCAAATAATTGCAAATTTTTATTGATATGAAGATGCTATATTTAAAAAAAATCATAAATGTTGCTGAAAGTATATCAATGGTAATCCAAATATGCTGATGGACATATGAAAATAACTCTAAAGAGTTTTCGAGCCATTGACGTATTTCTATTTTATCAAACAGATAATTCAAGTTTTAAATTGCATACATTTTCAAGCTTTTCTTTCCTTCACTGAATTCTGACTGTTTCCCGTTCCATCAATATGATTGTTTCCAAGAGCCAGGGGCGCAGTGGCTTGGGGGCAGGGGGGCAGCCGCCCCCCTGGCAAAAAATTTGTCGGATTGTCGGAAAATCCAACGTTTGTCGGAAAATTTGAAATATTAGACAAAATGTAAGGTTTTCATCGATCCTGTCCAAAAGGTCGCAAATTTTTTTAAACCTGTCGTAAAAAAAGGGCATGCTCAACCCTTCTTACTTATTTTCATTAGAGTATTTATCGGAATCATCGCATTGCTGAAATTTGTAAAGGAAATTAGCGCTCTGGTCTCAGTTATTTTATAAACTCCCATTTCCGACAGTTAAAATTCAACTCAGTTCATTTCGAAATGAATTCGCTGGTGTTGTAGAAGACGCAAACGATGGGACAAGACCGCCTTTCCTCTCTGATAACAATCAACGTCGAAAGTGATATTTTACAGTCGATAGACTATGGTGACATCATCGATTTGTATGCTGCCACGCCTCTTTTGAGAAAGATGCTGCTTGAGTAACTGTTTATATAAATTCAGTTAAAACAAACCATTATTTTTTTGGAGGCGTTATATCTATTTAAGGTTTAGCATAAATAAATGCAAAGTAATTATGATGCGATTTAAAACTTGCCAAAAAAACTTTTTGCTATAAACTGGTAAAACCATCGTTCTGCATAATGCTTAAGCCGCATCTAATGTCAGACTATCTTTATTTCTCTTATCATGTTCACTCTGCTTGCAGCTTTTTAGGAACTTTTTTAAAGGTTTCATGACGCAAATGTTAAAATAGGATCTAAATATTTATAATTCATCGTTGTGTTGATGAGATTTTTATCAACAAGAATTTCAAGCTGCTTGACACCAAACAAATTCAACTTCTTTTCAGCCCCAAACGATATTAGTTTTCTAGTCAAATCACTTAACTGGAAATTCTCAATCTTGCATTGAAGTTTTATACAATGATCAGCCAAATTTATTTCTTGAATCAGGTCTTCACCCGTCTTTAAAAAACCAGTCAGATTGTTTTTGGTAAACTAAGTGTAAAAAATATGTTTCCACCTCGATATAAACGCAGAATTTGGGCTATGATAGAACAAAGATCACTGCAATCAAAGATCACTGCAATTGTTAAAACATTTTCTCTGAAGTCAAAATCCCTAGATCTTCAAGTTAAAAACCTGAATGAAATTTTACTGAATATCCTTTCCAACTTTATACCAAACAAAATAATCAAATTCAGATCTGTCCAGGCACCTTCGATAACGCAGTCAATTAGAAACTTCATCATGAAAAAGAACAGGGCTTATAAGACTTTCATCAGAAATGAACAGCCAGAATGCAAGCGAGAGGTCATTGCCAATGTGATATCTCAGGGATCCAATTTAATTGAGGAGGCGAAGGAAAAGTGTTTGAAGAAAATAGGAAAAAGAATTTGAAGAAAGTTGCCTTCACAATAGAAAACAGCGTACTGTTTTGAATGGCAAAGCATCTACATGGCGTAATATTTCAGCCGGTGTTCCCCAAGGTTCTATCTTGAGTCCTCTTTTTTTCTTATCTATATCAATGACTTGACTGATGGCTTAAAGTGTAAGGAAAATTTATTTGCCGATGACACATCAATCTACGCAGTTTTTTTATATCATATAAAATTGTTTACAATACATGCTTACGTCTAGATGCTACTATACTTTAAGCTGCATATGCTGCATTAGTTGATATGCTGCATTATTGAACTGTGGGCGCTTAGGTGGCAAATGTTCTTTAATCCTGACCCAACCAGCAGTAGAAAGTAGAAATTATCTTTTAAACACGGAGAATTCCAATGGATCATCCTTTTAAATGGAGCTCCAGTAATGAGAGTTCAAGAGCAATAACAACTCGGCGCCATACTAGATCCCAAACTGTCATTCGCTAGCCATTTTCGATCAGTTATTTCTAAATATAGGCAAGGCATAGGCATGTTAAGATCCCTTTTGACCAATTTAATGGCTCGGGTTCTTATAAAATTGTTCTTATCAAAATGAGAGAGCAATATAATTTTGTTTGGGTATAAATATTGCCATTTGTTTTATTTCACATGCAGTGGGATAGTCTCCCCACAATGAGTTTTGATGGTATCGAGGGAAGCTTTGATATCCTCATCTTGAGAAATTCTTGTTTATAGTGATTTTACATCTAGTGTAAAAGAAATGAGCGCATGCTCTATGACTCCAGGATAGAGGGTTGTTTTGTCTGCAGCTATTGGGTAGACAAAAGGAGTTCATTTCCACTTTTCCACTTAAGGACTCCATTGGTAACAATCCCTATAGGCAAGCGGCACTGATTGGGCAACCTCAACAGTCATGTGCTCGTGTTTCTGATTGGCCTATTTCGTTCCAGAACTTAGTTTATATGTTTCCTAGCGTAGAGTTTTCGATCTATGTTCTGACGTTTTCAACTCTGAAAAATATCAGACTAAAAGATTTAGTTTACTCAAATGTTTTCTTTTTTTAAAGCCATTTTCAAGCATTGTCATTGATTTATTGTACTCTCTCAAGACTGGTTCACAAACACTACGAGACAATGTCTTGTACTGCTCCTCCGTTCGCTACTGATGAATTGCAATCAGACGTCACATACATGGAGGTTCGTTTAACTTTTCAATTACCTTTCGATTGGTTTTAATGCAAATAAATTCGTGCAGCACAAGGAAACTAACTCAAAATTGTCCACAGTGCTCTTAATAACAAAATTTATACAAAAGCTTGAGTGCTGATATTATAGCTGTATACATGATTGTTTCATACAAGTTATTTTTTCTTTTGGTAACCTCGTAAAAGTTGTTTTCATCTATTATGAAAATACCCCATTACTTCAACCTCACAAAAATCCAAATGGTTGTCTACCTAGGTATCCCATCACTTCCTAGGTATAGGTAAACAGTTTATTCAAGGTATCCCATTACTTCAACCTCACAAAAATCCAAATTGCTGTCTACCTGCGACTCTACATAAAGATACTTTCCATTTTTCGGTTGGCCGAATTCTTTCGTATGGTTTGTTTGAGTCGATGAAAAAGTGGGCGTGGTCCAAATTCTTGTATTTGCATTCGGTGCATTTTTGTTGCCAAGCTTTACATGCAGACCACTGACTCGTTCAAAACAGCAATCTAACCTTGAGTATATCGTAACTGAATACACAACTGCATTTCCAGCAAAGTCTACAGACCACCAAGGTCTTTGCGCTTGTGTATGCATGCATCTGCTAAAACCACCTGAACTCCAAACGCCAGTTCTGCCTCCATCAACCGCATTGGCGCTTGAATACGGAGCGTACGTCGATGACTGTGAAGTACTTTTCCCAAATGCAATGTTACTGATTGCTGTTTGATTGAGGGTAAAACATGAATCAATGCCAGTTTTCCTTAAAAGATTTTCAAAAGTTGCATCAAGTAAGCATTAGTGTTCGCAGGGACGCCAGAGAAGAGGGAGCGCTGGGGGTCAACCGCCCCTGTTGCCTTTTAAAAGAAGGAACAAAGGAAGCTAGAGTACCCTTTTCATTAAACTGCCCTTAAAACCGGCCATTCTAATAATCAGGGAGAGTCATATGAAATTCTGATTTTAGTGCATATTCATGAAGACAGTTCTCAAAATTTGTAAAATAATGCCAAAAGTTAACAAATGTTCAAGATACCTGAAGAAGATCGAAAAAAATGGCTGTTACGAAAGAATTGCTAGTAGCTGGAAAATATCTTTCAAATGCCCTTTTACTCAAGCCTGCCCCCTTGCCCATTTGTCGTTCCGGCGTTCCTGAGTGTTTGCAATGGTTAAAAGAGGTTTTTTGTACACTGGTCTGCTTGGAATGAAATCTCACAATCCATTAGAGATATCGATTCCATCGTACGATTTGAAATAGAACCAAGATTTCGCCTTTTGAGATAGCAGAAATTAGCTCGGCATGAAACCATAAAAGATCAGACATTTTTTTTCATTTAATCTTATTTATACACGACATCCATTCAGTAAAGAGAAAAGTTAAGATATACAGAATTAAAAACTACATAACAGTAAAAATTTGATAAGTTTACTTAGAGATTAAAATATAAATTGTATGAAGATTCATTGATTCGGGCCAAGCTGATGTATGTTAACTCAAAAGGTGAAATCTTAGTTCTATTTTAAAACGAATTGAGATCTTTAATGAATTGTGGGATTTCATTCCAAGCAAATGGACTAGTGTACAAGAACATCTTTTGGTATAATCTAATGTTAGTTTTTGCGCATGGAGATTCTACCTATCTATTCCTTGTGTTGTATTTTGCTATGGCAGACCTTTTGACCAACTGATTTTTTAGCTCTCTAGGACAGAGCTGATTGACAATTTTGTAAGTCATAACTGCTTAGTCAAACTTCATCAATTGACTAACCTTCATAGGCAGTGGTGTAGTGCAATAAAAAAACAATAGCAATGAGGCTTTTGCACAAAATGTTGCAAAAACAAAAGCAAAAGTAGAAATTTACCAATATTTGTAATCAACAATGGGGGCCCATCCCCCTGAGCCCCCTATTTTTACCTCTCTGTTAATAAGTCTCTTATCATAAGTATCCTTTACCGTTGAAGATTTTATTAGATCGAACGCTTTGTCCTGATATTTTTGCAGATTGCTTGGTATAGAGAGGGCTCCCCATACCACGTAAGCTTATCCTAAGTGACTTTCATCCACTGTTTTATATACATTGAGCAGATTTGAAGACATAATAGAAATTGTGATTTTGGAGGTACATTCTCGTTATCTGTTCTATGGCTTTTTGCCTTTACTGTCTGAGAGCAGTAGCGGTCGCAAAACATCCCTTTTTCACGGTTTGATTTTGTGGGATCTAGATTGACATCACGATCAAAAGCCATTTGACCGGATTCAACTGGGATTGATTGGAACTGTCAGGATTTTGATCACGATTGTATGATTCCTCGTCAATTTTCAGGATTGCAATCCTGATCCCTGTCATTCTAATGCAATCCCGATCCATGTTAATATGATGTATCATCTTATAAGAGATAAGGTATTGTTGTTTAATTATTGACTCACATCTAACACACGGCATGCCAAGTGGAAGCTCCTTGCAATGGGTGCACTTGTATCCAGGGGAATAGCAGACATCAAGACACAAATGCTCCGGTTCGCATGGATTGAGTTTCCTGCACATGTGCCCAATCTACGAAACGAAAAAGTCATCAAAAAAACTTCAAGCAATAAAGTACCGTCTGGCATCAGTTCAGCGAATCTGTGCAATGCAGAAGAAAATTTATTCATACACTGCCATCTTCCAAAAACAGCAATAGGATCCGTCTATATATCAAAAGAACTGCAGCTTGTCTACTCTTGAGCTCACGGTTGCGCAATTTGGACCACTTTGAAGTAACAGTGTAACAAAACAAATTATAAAGGTAAACAAAAAACGCTGCCGTACAACGTTACTAAATTCTTCAGGAAAGTCAAAATATATTTCGTTTTGGCCGTAGTTTTTCTAATAAACATCTATCTCTAATTCGATTAATAGTCTGATGAACTAAATTTAGCTCATCCATTTGAGAAAGATTAACTTTCGAGGTACATAAAAGTTCCTTTAGGTTATGAAGTGTATCATACACGTTGATGGTACAATGAAATTAATTGTATTTTGTTCGTTCCATACCAGATTTTCAGTAAAGCTCGTTGACTTGTACACCCAACCTGACCTTGGCGTTAGCGCTACCCCGTCTGAAGCATCTGCAGTAGAGCGTTTGTTGAGCTCGCACTGTCTGGCATTCCTTCTCTTTTCTATGTTTATTGACTTGCATTGCAGCTCGTCAACACAGGCAAATTCGCATTCTTCTTCGGATGGAACAATTACTGTTGTTATTTTCTCTCCATGCAAAACTTTATCCTGCTCTACATAGGAGAAGTTTGCGTAGTCTCCACAAGATCTGCGCAGGATTCTACCGTCGACTGAATGCAGGAACATGTGTAAGAAGATGCAAAAAACTCCAAACGTGCTATAGAAGACAATAATATCGAACCATTTTACATAGTTACGAACTGAGAACAAGGCTTCAGGTGTAATTCAATTTTAAAATTAATGAACATCTTTCTACCATTTTCAGCAAAGACTGTAATATTCCTGCTCGAAATCCCGTTTTACGTAAATTCCTGAAATTTTAATTAATTAGGACTTCAACAAAAAAATGTTAATTTGAAATCTCAATTGATTATAAATAATAAATATGAATAATTATCTATGCTTAAGTTATTCATATGTGATTTAAATTTGTATATCAAGAGATAAGAAACCCTTTCCAATGGCCGGACCTTTTATTCCCAAAAGGTTGCCCTAACTGTACCACTGTTTGGAAATATTGGAGGGGATGACACCCCCACGCCCCCAGTAGCTACACCCATGGCCTAAGAATGTAAGGTGTGAGAAAAACTTTAATTTGCGCGTTACACGCCATTCTAGCCTAATTGCGCTCCAGAAAACACCAGAGTTTATATCAAAGTTAAAAGTTTGCTTACTCTTATCTTAATTGATATGTTTTAATGGTAGCTCCATAGATACAAACATAGATAATCTGACATACCGTGCTGCTAAGGGACGCCAACTTGTCCTTATTTTTATACAAATACAGCTTATACAAACCTGGCTAAATTCGGGTGCATCTTGAAAGTGCTGCTGAAAGCTTTCAAGTATTTTCTGGAAAGATGTTTTCGTGCATCGTTCAGATTACAAGCCGATTGATCGATCATATTCAAACTTTCTGAATACTTATTTTACATGCAAAGAATGATGATTCATTCAGAATACATGGTATTTACGTTTGACGGGAATCTTGCATGGAGGGCGCGTGAATCGGGTCACAGGCATGCACCTGCTAAACTTTCGTCAAAGTATATTGACAGTATGGTCAGTATTATCACATTAAGACTAGATTCATATCTCGTATTAAGACATAATTCATATTCATATTTCGCCGCAGCCTAGTCTCTTTTTCTGCACTTGAAATTGTGTTAATGGAAAATTAATTTTTTTCAAAACATAAATAAACTAAAAGGGACAGACAGGCAAATCGGAAGACAAGGCTAGACGAGATATTTAATGCTGATGCAAAGTCCAAAGCCCCCCCCCCCATCCGTTAGAGTCACCTGGGTTTAATTGTCTTATGTTGTGCCGTTGTTATCTTGTGATACATTTCTAGTAGCCCTAGGAACCACCTCCCTACGAACCTCCTTTTTTTTGAAAGAGAGCAACTGATGGGTCCCGATGATTCAAGGGGCATTTTTCTCTCTATACTATCTTTGATTGTCCAGGAGCCGACCTTAATCTGCATGTATATATTTTAGTGAGTATCTATTATTTTCTTATTGAATAATTCTAAACTTTGTTTAACTTGTTTTAAAGTTCTTAAAACGGTCTTTGCAATCTTACGAATTGTTGAAAAGAACACTTTCAATATTCTTTGTCTTTCATAGTTGTTGCCAGTGACAAGATTTTACGTCAGGATTTCATTATATAGGCCACTCGTGCCCGTGTTGAGACCATCGGATGTTTTTAAGTTAAATTCAAGCGCCCTTTTTACAGCTATTTTCACCAATTGTAAAGAGAACAGTTGAAACATAGGAACGTTTCAATGAATTCAGTTTCCGTACAACATAAATATAGAAACTATTGAATTTTTCGTACCTGAGGTACACGTGGAGAATGACTTAATCTCGAATAAGATAATGAACAAATGCACACAATCGTAAGCTGTTTGAAAAGATTTGAGAAAGTGAATGCTTGCTGTTAATAAATTGGCCTTTCATAGAATTGTTTCCAGTGGTGCTTTTTGTCCCAAGCTTCATTCCCGAATGTTGGAAATTCAATTTTTCAGTCAATCGGTGGTTGAATTTCAACTGGGCATGTATGTTATTATATGAACGAGACTACGGTACTCCTACACATTCAGTTGCTCAAATAACACCATGTTTTTCGGTACATCAACTCCTTGTTTTCTCGATTTTAACAGATCATCCAGTCCTCTTTTAATAGGATTTTTCAACCAATGCACACAGACTCAAAATGATAAGGTTTATTCCAATAATTGCTGGGTAACGATACAAAATTGGTTTTTGGACATAGAGAAGATATCCAAGCACCCAAGCACTGCATAAATATAAATGTAATAATCTCGAAAAGGCATAATTGTTTAGGCAGCTAGCAAATTTATGAATAACATTATTAATGCGTTTTTTAGTTATTTATGCCAACAGACAACTGCTGAAAAGATTGTCAGTTGACAGTAGGCAGATTTTTGCAAGTTTCAGCTCTGAGATAATATTTTTTCGGTAATGACACGTGTAGTTTATATTTTTCTGGTTTCAGTTGATCAGCGTGTTTTATTATTCTTGTGAATATGCTTAATGTATATGGAGGTAATTTGCGACAAATGTATGTAGTTTTGTCTATGTAGATAAGCCAAAAATACATCTGTAAAATGAAACTAGCTCTTGAGTGCATCAAGCTCATACTTCGATATCTTAACATAAGGTATGATCCTTTTATTGGTTCAATGCGTGGTGTTAAAATTAGTGGAAACTTACTTCTGTATACGTTTTTCGAGCAAACTTTTTCTGCACCCTAAAAAGAACCCAGGAGCGGGGCAATCATAGAGTAATAGCAAACAAAGGAGTGGTTAAATCAATATATACTAAGCTGTTTTTAGGTCGCTTAAGAGGAGGAATGTCAAAAACCTTAGGTTAACTCCTTCGAATAAGTTAGCCTGCTATAAAGCTAATAAGGCATCATAATATGGACGTTTTTTGGTCAAATTAAGCTTTCTATGTTGAAGAATGTGTCGTGTACTAGCCCCTTAGGGTCATTTAATATGATAACTCAGCATTTTAGTTTTGGCAAATGATGTTTTGTGGTTGTTGTTCAGAGGACCAACATATGTACTTCAAGAAATATGTACTACCTTGACAATTTTTCGATAATATATGCACAACATTGGAAAATAAATAACATACATAAGGATTATGAACATACTGTATTTATGGAATAAACAAAACTCAGTGTTACCATCCTTTCTGAACAACCAGTTGTTTTTCAACACGTAAATGGAAAGTGATAGAATTACGTAATAGGTCCCGAAATCCTGTGTTTGCAAAAAAGCTTTTATCGGGACCACTTTTCTGTTTTAATCTCAATAGATATTTCTTGCACAAAGCTGCTTGGGGATTTTAAAGCTGGATAAACAGGGTTATGCTTTACACACTATAATTCAATATAGTTAAAACGGAATCACTTACAAAAAAAGAAATTTATGTATTCAAGAAAGCCAATTTTAAAGACGAGTGAAGGATGCACAACTTGATTATTTCTTTCACTCTCTTATAATTAAAAAGAGTCTTACTTTCAGAAATATCTAAATGCAATTTTATAATATTCCCGAAACTTGGTGATAGAGTAAATTTGATTAGAGATTGTGTTATCTTAGAAAACAAAAGTCAACCATTTGTTTAGATTATGTCACAAAAAGTCTGTAAGACTCAATAATGGTTGCCGACCAGAGTTTCTATTTTTTTTTGTTCAGTAAAGGTAGTTGGTACTGCTAATTTTTCAAACTGGCCTCTTTGAGAAGCTTCTTTTGATAGCTCTATTCATTTTTGCAGCAGCATCACTGGATTCACCTTGCCTTGTGTGCCACACTATTCCAGTGGCACCAGCAAAGGGGTGGAAATATTCAGGAGGGCCGAGAACTCAAATTTAGTTCATTTTAACTAATAATCATTCACAGCTAATTAGTCGGTTCCTTTAGTTCAGCTTAAGAGAATAATTAAAATAGCTTACCTCTTAACACTCAGGGGATCGTTAACATCAGTCTGTTTCAAAATAAACATAAATTTGTTATCTCTGTCGAAGTATAATACCTTCTATAGATTTAGGTCATTTTCTGTTTGTCGTATTTGCTGAGTCCCTGTTTTTCTTGGCTTTTTGATCTCACACGATCAATGCTGTTCCAATTGGCGTATTTTGAATTTCTGATGACTAGGAGCCAAAATCAAAAATACAGTGATATTAGTTTTTATTAGACTGTATTCATGCATATAGAATTGCGTTTGGTTGTGAAAGTACTGGTGTCTTTTAAAAGTAGTCAGCGAGATGTTGAAAGGGCACTCTCTCTGTTGGTTTTGACTTAGTCAAGAGTAGCTATCCTAATCATTCTATCCCATGTAACATCCTTATGTTTTCCTGCCTCATGTTTATGTCAGTAACTTAATTAACTAGTTTTATTTAATAATAATGTTTCTTGTCATTAATGGCCTATTTTGTAAAGAAATGCTCATTCAATAGGGCAGTTGCGCCATGTGAATATAGCCTGAGTGATCTTATTCTAATTGTGGTTATTTAATAAGTATTTATTATGAAGTCGAGGCATCTGCACGGTTAGGATGTGGAGCATGTATATGTACCTGGCTAGCAGCCAATTATGACTGATTTCTGACTGTCTAGTGAAAAAGGCCACCACAATTTTCTGAATACGACAGGCCTAATACTTTGCCTCCTTTGGTCACGCTTAAGAGAGGCCTCACGGAGTAATCATTTATTGGTTATAAGTTTAAAATAAAAATGAATTGAGTTCTGAAATTTTAAAAATCAATTCTTCTTACAATTGCTACCATTGAGTGGATCATCAGGATTTGGGTCAGCAATTAGACGAATTTGATTTAGTAATTGTTGCGATGGATATATGTGCTGGCCTCCAGGGGCGTCCCTGCACTAAATAAATTATTTGTACTAACAAAGAGGATAGAAATTTGATGCATGGCGAAATTACAAAGAGGCAGCTATCTGCAAGAGTAATTACAAACAATGACAATTTTGGTATACACCTGAATTTTTCATACTGCTCCATTGTGAAATATGAAATAGAGCTGAAATAAAATAGTTCTTGATATGCATTTGCCATACAAACTGAAAATTTCAAAAATAGGACCAAGGAACCTCACGTAGTGAAGTTCAGATCGGAGTTAAATGCCATGGTCCATGATAATTTGATACAAAAGTAAAAAAGTAAAATTCTGAAATTTAGCTACATAATTAATCATACGATTGTTGTATCTGAAGAGTGTGGTGTAAAGAAATGTTCTGGGATGTAGAGTAGGTGATCTGATATCTCTATGGGATCTGCGATGCGGTCTGAATAATGAATTCCCTAATAAAACTCAACATAGGGCCGGGCAATATTTCACTTGTTAGTTAGCCACACAGGATATATATCGATACATAACGCGCTTTCTGATATACTGCCGACCAATCCTAAGTTAGATGATGATCACAAGGGTGTCGGTTTGATATAGAAAACATAGTAGAGTGATGTTTATAAACGTTCTAAGTCGATTTTCTAGACGAAAGTGTAATCACACTTATCCATAGACAGCTATGTAAACTAGATTAGAGGGTGAATTTGGTATAAGGTGGAGTCACTTGATGCAAAGTTTACGCGAGGCAGTCTCCATTGCACATATCAGCTTGAGTGAGATCTCGCAAGGCAGAGAGCATGATTGATGCGTGATCAGATTTGCATTCTCTTGGACGCTCAGGATGGGAGCGAGTGCACTCGCTAGCGCCGCGATCTCATGTCACCTTCAATGCTCCGACTGTACTAATTGTTATAGTCTGCGCTGAAGGCTCTGGATGTGTATACTGTATGAACTAAGAAAGTTATGCGATAAAGCAAAGGTCGTGATCTATGCTCGGTATACATAAAATTCTACATGCATCATAAGTAAACTGTTTGCTTCTTCCGATGGCGTCTACAAATTCTGGTATGCATTAATATGTAATGCTCACTCTCTCAATAATACGATGGTGCTACTTTGGTGGTCATTTCAGTATTAAAAGACAGATTCTGGCAGATGATGTACATTTAGTGGATGGTAAAGCATTT
>NW_027019541.1:1461257-1473948 GCF_013076305.1 Rhopilema esculentum | reverse complement strand
TCTAGGCATTGATAATACCGACCACACTATCAGTATACTTTGACGAAAGTTTAGCAGGTGCATGCCTGTGACCCGATTCACGCGCCCTCCATGCATTCACGCGCGCCTTCGCTTGTAAAATAAGTATTCAGAAAGTTTAAATATGATCGATCAATCGGCTTATAATCTGAATGATCAATTCAATTCTCATGCACGAAAACATCTTACAAGCAAATACCTGAAAGCTTTCAGCAGCACTTTCAAGATGCACCCGAATTTAGCCAGGTTTGTATAAGCTGTATTTGTATAAATGTAACGAACGGTTGGCGTCCCTTAGCAGCACGGTATGTCAGAGTATCTATGTTTGTATCTATGGAGCTACCATTAAAACATATCAATTAAGATAAGAGTAAGCAAACTTTTAACTTCGAAATAAACTCGGGTTTTTTCTGGAGGGCAATTAGGCTAGAATGGTGTGTAACGCGCAAATAAAAGTTTTTCTTACACCTTACATTCTTAGGCCATGGGTGTAGCTACTGGAGGTGTGGGGTTGTCATCCCCTCTAATATTTCCAAATAGTGGTACAGTTAGGGCAAACTTTTGGGAATAAAAGGTCCGGCCATTGGAAAGGGTTTCTTATCCCTTGACATACAAATTTAAATCACATATGAATAACTTAAGCATAGATAATTATTTATATTTATTATTTATAATCAATTAAGATAAAATATATCAAATTAACTATTTTTTGCTGAAGTCCTGATTAAATAAATTTTCAGGAATTTACGGAAACGGGATTTCGAGTAGGAATAGCACAGACTTTGCTGAAATTGGTAAAAAGATGTTAATTAATTTTAAAATTGAATTACACCTGAAGCCTTGTTGCCCACTAGTAGCAATGTAAAATGGTTGGATATTATTGTCTTCTATAGCACGTTTGGAGTATTTTGCATCTTCTTACACATGTTCCTGCATTCAGTCAACGGTAGAATCCTGCGCAGATCTTGTGGAGACTACGCAAACTTCTCATATGTAGAGCAGGATAAAGTTTTGCAGGGAGAGAAAATAACAACAGTAATTGTTCCATCCGAAGAAGAATGCGAACTTGCCTGTGTTGATGAGCTGCAATGCAAGTCAATAAACATAGAAAAGAGTAAGAAAGCCAGAAGGTGCGAGCTCAACAAACGCTCTACTGCAGATGCTTCAGACGGGGTAGCACTAACGCCAAAGCAAGGTTGGGTGTACAAGTCAACGAGCTTTACTGAAAATCTGGTATGGAACGAGCAAAATACAATTAATTTCATTGTACCATCAACGTGTATGATACACTTCATCAACCTAAAGGAACTTTTATGTACCTCGAAAGTCAATCTTTCTCAAATGGATGAGCTTAATTTAGTTCATCAGACTATTAATCGAATTAGAGATAGATGTTTATTAGAAAAACTACGGCCAAAACGAAATATATTTTTGACTATCCTGAAGAATTTAGTAACGTTGTACGGCAGCGTTTTTGTTTACCTTTATAATTTGTTTTGTTACACTGTTATTTCAAAGTAGTCTATATTGTGCAACCGTGAGCTCAAGAGTAGACAAGCTGCAGTTCTTTTGATATATAGACGGATCCTATTGCTGTTTTTGGAAGATGGCAGTGTATGACTAATTCTTTATGAAAAAATCTTCTTCTGCATTGCACAGATTCGCTGAACTGATGCCAGAAGGTACTTTATTGCTTGAAGTTCTTTTGATAACTTTTTTGTTTCGTAGATTGGGCACATGTGCAGGAAACTCAATCCATGCGAACCGGAGCATTTGTGTCTCGATGTTTGCTATTCCCCTGGATACAAGTGCACCCATTGCAAGGAGCTTCCACTTGGCATGCCGTGTGTTAGATGTGAGTCAATAATTAAACAATAATACCTTATCTCTTTAAAGATGATACATCATATTAACATGGATCGGGATTGGATTAGAATGACAGGGATCAGGATTGCAACCCTGAAAATTGACGAGTCGTGATCATACAATCGTGATCAAAATCCTGACAGTTCCAATCAATCCCAGTTGAATCCGGTCAAATGGCTTTTGATTGTGATGTCCATGTAGATCCCAAAGAATCAGACCTTGAAAAAGGGATGTTTTGCGACCGCCACTGCTCTCAGACAGTAAAGGCAAAAAGCCATAGAACAGTTGATGAGAATGAACCTCCCAAATCACAATTTCTATTTTGTCTTCAAATCTGCTCAATGTATATAAAACAGTGGATGAGAGTCACTTAGGGTAAGCTTACGTGGTATGGAGAGTCCTCTCTATACCAAGCAATCTGCAAAAATATCAGGACAAAGCGTTCGATCTAATAGAATCTTCAACGGTAAAGGATACTTATGATAAGAGACTTATGAACAGAGAGGTAAAGATAGGGGGCTCAGGGGGATGAGCCTCCCTTGTTGATTCCGAATATTGGTAAATTTCTACTTTTGCTATTGTCATTAGCAACATTTTGTGCAAAAGCCTCATTGCTATTGTTTTTTATTGCACTACACCACTGCCTATGAAGGTAAGTCAATTGATGAAGTTTGACCAAGCAGTTATGACTTGTAAAATTGTCAATCAGCTCTGTCCTAGAGAGCTAAAAAATCAGTTCGTCAAAAGGTCTGCCATAGCAAAATACAACACAAGGAATAGATAGATAAAATCTCCATGCGCAAAAACTAACATTAGATTATACCAAAAGATGTTCTTGTACACTGGTCCATTTGCTTGGAATGAAATCCCAGAATTCATTAAAGATCTCAATTCGTTTTAAAATAGAACTAAGATTTCACCTTTTGAGCTAACATACATCAGCTTGGTCCGAATCAATGGAAGTTCATACAATTTATGTTTTAATCTCTAAGTAAACTTATCAAATGTTTAATGTTATGTAGTTTTTAATTCTGTATATCTTAACTTTTCTCTTTACTGAATGGATATCGTGTATAAATAAGATTAAATGAAAAAAAAATGTCTGATCTTTTATGGTTTCATGCCGAGCTAATTTCTGCTATCTCAAAAGGCGAAATCTTGGTTCTATTTCAAATCGTACGATGGAATCGATATCTCTAATGGATTGTGAGATTTCATCCCAAGCAAATGGACCAGTGTACGAAAAACCTCCTTTAACCTTTGCGAACACTCAGGGACGCCGGAACGACAAAGGGGCGAGGGGGCAGGCTTGAGTAAAAGGGCATTTGAAAGATAATTCCCCGCTACTAGCAATTCTTTCGTAACAGCCATTTTACTTCGATCTTCTTCAGGTATCTTGGACATTTGTTAACTTTTGGCATTATTTTACAAATTTTGAGAAATGTCGTCATGAATTATGCACTAAAATCGGAATTTCATATGACTCTCCCTGATTATTAGAATGGCCGGTTTTAAGGGCACTTTAATGAAAAGGGCACTTTAATGAAAAGGGCACTCTGAACTCCTTTGTTCCTTCTTTTCCAGCGCTCCCTCTTCTCTGGCGTCCCTGCGAACACTAATGCTTACGTGATGCAACTTTTGAAAATCTTTTAAGGAAAACTAGCATTGATTTATGTTTTACCCTCAATCAAACAGCAATCAGTAACATTGCATTTGGGAAAAGTACTTCACAGTCATCGACGTACGCTCCGTATTCAAGCGCCAATGCGGTTGATGGAGGCAGAACTGGCGTTTGGAGTTCAGGTGGTTTTAGCAGATGCATGCACACACAAGCGCAAAGACCTTGGTGGTCTGTAGACTTTGCTGGAAATGCAGTTGTGTATTCAGTTACAATATACTCAAGATTAGATTGCTGTTTTGAACGAGTCAGTGGTCTGCATGTAAAGCTTGGCAACAAAAATGCGTCCAATGCAAATACAATAATTTGGACTACACCCACTTTTTCTTTAAGTCAAACAAAGCGAACGAAAGAATTCAGCCAACCGAGAAAAGGAAAGTTTCTTTATGTGGAGTCGCAGGTAGACAACCATTTAGATTTTTGTGAGGTTGAAGTAATGGGATACCTTGAATAAACTGTTTACCTATACCTAGGAAGTGATGGGATACCTAGGTAGACAACCATTTGGATTTTTGTGAGGTTGAAGTAATGGGGTATCTTCAATAACAGATGAAAAAACCTTTTATAAGGTTACCAAAAGAAAAAATAACTTGTATGAAACAATCATGTTTACAGCTATAATATCAGCACTCAAGTTTTGTATAAATCTTGTTATTAAGAGCACTGTAGAAAATTTTGAGTTAGTTTCTTTGTGCTGCACGAATTTATTTGCATTAAAACCAATCGAAAGGTAATTGAAAAGTTAAACGAACCTTCATGTAGGTGACGTCTGATTGAAATTCATCAGTAGCGAACGGAGGAGCAGTACAAAACATTGTGTCGTTGTGTTTGTGAACCAGTCTTGAGAGAGTACAATAAATCAATGACAATGCTTGAAAATGGCTTTGAAAAAAGAAAACATTTGAGTAAACTAAATCTTTTCGTCTGATATTTTTCAGAGTTGAAAACGTCAGACCATAGATCGAAAACTCTACGCTAGGAAACATATAAACCAAGTTGTGGAACGAAATAGGCCAATCAGAAACACGAGCACATGACTGTTGAGGTTGCCCAATCAGTCCCGCTTGCCTATAGGGATTGTTACCAATGGAGTCCTTAAGTGGAAAAGTGGAAATGAACTCCTTTTGTCTACCCAATAGCTGCAGACAAAACAACCCTCTATCCTGGAGTCATAGAGCATGCGCTCATTTCTTTTACACTAGATGTAAAATCACTATACACAAAAATTTCTCAAGATGAGGATATCAAAGCTTCCCTCGATACCATCAAAACTCATTGTGGGGAGACTACCCCACTGCATGTAAAATAAAACAAATGGCAATATTTATACCCAAACAAAATTATATTGCTCTCTCATTTTGATAAGAACAATTTTATAAGAACCCGAGCCATTAAATTGGTCAAAAGGGATCTTAACATGCCTATGCCTTGCCTAAATTTAGAAATAACTGATCGAAAATGGCTAGCGAATGACAGTTTGGGATCTAGTATGGCGCCAAGTTGTTATTGCTCTTGAACTCTCATTACTGGAGCTCCATTAAAAAGGATGATTCATTGGAATTCTCCGTGTTCAAAAGATAATTTCTACTTTCTACTGCTGGTTGGGTCAGGATTAAAGGACATTTGCCACCTAAGCGCCCACAGTTCAATAATGCAGCACATCAACTAATGCAGCATATGCAGCTTAAAGTATAGTAGCATCTAGACGTAAGCATGTATTGTAAACAATTTTATATGATATAAAAAAACTGCGTAGATTGATGTGTCATCGGCAAATAAGTTTTCCTTACACTTTAAGCCATCAGTCAAGTCATTGATATAGATAAGAAAAAAAGAGGACTCAAGATAGAACCTTGGGGAACACCGGCTGAAATATTACGCCATGTAGATGCTTTGCCATTCAAAACAGTACGCTGTTTTCTATTGTGAAGGCAACTTTCTTCAAACACTTTTCTTTCGCCTCCTCAATTAAATTGGATCCCTGAGATACCACATTGGCAATGACCTCTCGCTTGCATTCTGGCTGTTCATTTCTGATGAAAGTCTTATAAGCCCTGTTCTTTTTCATGATGAAGTTTCTAATTGACTGCGTTATCGAAGGTGCCTGGACAAATCTGAATTTGATTATTTTGTTTGGTATAAGGTTGGAAAGTATATTCAGTAAAAAACTTCATTCAGGTTTTTAACTTGAAGATCTAGGGATTTTGACTTCAGAGAAATTGTTTTAACGCTTGCAGTGATCTTTGATTGCAGTGATCTTTGTTCTATCATAGCCCAAATTCTGCGTTTATATCGAGGTGGAAACATAATTTTTATACTTAGTTTACCAAAAACAATCTGACTGGTTTTTTAAAGACGGGTAAGACCTGATTCAAGAAATAAATTTGGCTGATCATTGTATAAAACATCAATGCAAGATTGAGAATTTCCAGTTAAGTGTGTTGACTAGAAAACTAATATCGTTTGGGGCTGAAAAGAAGTTGAATTTGTTTGGTGTCAAGCAGCTTGAAATTCTTGTTGATAAAAATCTCATCAACACAACGATGAATTATAAATATTTAGATCCTATTTTAACATTTGCGTCATGAAACCTTATGCAGAACGATGGTTTTACCAGTTTATAGCAAAAAGTTTTTTTGGGAAGTTTTAAATCGCATCATAATTACTTTGCATTTATTTATGCTAAACCTTAAATAGATATAACGCCTCCAAAAGAATAGTTTTCTTTTAACTGAATTTATATAAACTGTTACTCAAGCAGCATCTTTCTCAAAAGAGGCGTGGCAGCATACAAATCGATGATGTCACCATAGTCTATCGACTGTAAAATATCACTTTCGACGTTGATTGTTATCAGAGAGGAAAGGCGGTCTTGTCCCATCGTTTGCGTCTTCTACAACACCAGCGAATTCATTTCGAAATGAACTGAGTTGAATTTTAACTGTCGGAAATGGGAGTTTATAAAATAACTGAGACCAGAGCGTTAATTTCCTTTACAAATTTCAGCAATGCGATGATTCCGATAAATACTCTAATTAAAATAAGTAAGAAGGGTTGAGCATGCCCTTTTTTACGACAGGTTTAAAAAAATATGCGACCTTTTGGACAGGATCGATGAAAACCTTACATTTTGTCTAATAGTTCAAATTTTCTGACAAACGTTGGATTTTCCGACAATCCGAAAAAATTTTTGCCAGGGGGGCGGCTGCCCCCCCTGCCCCCCAGCCACTGCGCCCCTGGCTCTTGGAAACAATCATATTGATGGAACGGGAAACAGTCAGAATTCAGTGAAGGAAAGAAAAGCTTGAAAATGTATGCAATTTGAAACTTGAATTTTCGGTTTGATAAAATAGAAAAACGTCAATGGCTCGAAAACTCTTTAGAGTTATTTTCATATGTCCATCAGCATATTTGGATTACCATTGATATACTTTCAGCAACCTTTATGATTTTTTTTAAATATAGTATCTTAATATCAATAAATATTTGCAATTAATTGCTGAAAATATGTATATATGAAATGAATTGACAAAGGAATAAAAATGAAATGAGAGAATAGGGGGAACGAATGGTTCGGCAGTGAGGCATCGCACTGTCAGGCAAAAACGACAATGGAACGATAAGGAACATGTTACCGCAGCAGCCTCCTCTTGTAATAGAAATAGAAGGCAACTCTGATGTAATGAACCAAGACGAAGATGTTTATTGCTGAAGATCAAGAAGATGATGTGGTGGAAGCTGTTGATCAAGTTTAACTGCTCAACAAAACCAAGTTGGTGAATACAGTTAACGCCAGAGCAGTGGTGTCGTGGAGAGGGTTCAGGTTGGCTTAGGCTTATTTGTTAAAATTCAGAGAGACTTTGGGGGCGTGGCAGTGAAATTTAATTTACAGTGCCGTGATATACGGATTCTCGTTTATTTTACACGTGATTGCGTGATGCAGAATGGATGTCTGGTACCCCCATTGTAGTAGAGACCATAGAAATAGTAGCGCTAGAATGCGTGGTCTATCACGTGACGCGTGCGAACTATGGGGAACCAAAATGGTAGCAACAAGTTGGCAAAAAAATACGCGGGAAATCACAGCGGACAGTATAGCCTACCCCTATCACCGTATACGCGCTTGAATTTCTAATTAATCTAATACACTGTTGCTAACATTGAATGATTAATGAACTTTGATAAAAGAAATGGTAGTGTCGTGAGCTGCTTTCGGCTGCCAGAATCGATGGATTCCTAAAAAAGACTTGCTTCCCGGTCAAACAAACACAAGTAAGTAGGCCCGTTGTGTGTACTGTGTTTCTCATTATTCTTAATAGGAATTTGAATAGATAAAAAATATCTTCCAAAAATTCTATGATACTTTCATTAAGTATTCGAAATGATTTTCATTAATGATATTTCTACTATGTTCACAAACAGACAGTAGGTACATAAAATCGGGAGGGCAGTGAACCAAATTAAAAGTCATCTTATGGTTCGTGGCATTAATTCTTCAAAGAGGGTGCAATAGGTGAATTTACTCGGATGCCGAAGATAAATTTTCCTACAATTTCTTACATTGTAGCAAAATTTCCTAACAAACTTTGGTGGAAGGGGGGGCATATAACGTATTCTTATGTATTTCAATAAATACATACTTAAATATGCGGAACAATATATCTCTTTATTTAATGAGTTTATGTGGAAATGCATAGATAGGTTAAATTTCCATTCTTATTCTGTTTTTTTATACAGGATTATAATAAGCAGGGGTGGGAGGGGGGGGGGTTGCGAAAAACTACTGACCTGAAGAAATACCATGGTATGTCCCTATTGGGTACTTTTTAACAAATAACCTAAATGCAAAAATATTGAAATAGCTCATAAGTGAAGCAATTAACCTCCTTGCTGAGAGAGGAGCTAAAGTTCATGCAGTCATCTTTGATGGTGCTCTTAAGAATGTTAGCATGGCTGAGAAACTTGGATGTGATATAAAAAACCTTTGCACATAATTTCCACATCCGTCAAACCCCAATGAAAAGATCTTTGTAATTCTTGATATCTGCCACATGCTGTAGCTTGCAAGAAATGCCTTTTCCACCATCAAGATCTCTTGTACCCCAGGAGGACAAAGAATATCTTGGGAGTATGTTCTTGCACTCTATAGAACACAAAAAAATGACATACTAAATCTTGCAAATAAACTTAAGACAAAGCATATTCAGTGGCAGAATCACAAAATGAAGGTCAGTGTTCAGCACAGATTTTAAGCCATTCTGTGGCATCTGCAATAACTTTTTTGAGAAATCTGGGGTTGCAAGAATTTAAGGACAGCAAAGCAACCAGCGACTTCATCCTTCTGATGAACAATATCTTTGATATGCTTAACTCAAAAAGTAAATTTGGAAAGCATACAAAGAGACCTGAAAACAACAACGCTGTTTACATATATTAATTTGAACTGGAAAAAGTTGATTAAAAACTTCGAAATTTTATCAGAGACCTAACGGCTGGGATTTGATTTCAAGGTAATTTAAGCAAATTTTGTTCCAAGTCTTGAATGCATCAAGTTTCAGCACTGAATCTAAACTAGACACTGAATCACGCTGTTGTTGACACTTTTGTTTACCAGTAACTTCCGCGTTTCTGCTAGGCCAAAAACTTGAGGAATTTATTAAGTACTACTCAAAAATAATATCGCATACCCATTTATAATGGTTAAAGGTTGTCTAATAATAATGAACTTGAACTGAATAAAGCCATAATTAATTACTAAGCTGCCCTAGGAAAGGAAATTTGGTAAAGAGAGGAGTCCAAACAAAATACGAAGAAAAACCGTAAAACGCTGTGGCGTAAGGAAAAAGTAAAAACGTCCCTTACCTTCTTCTATTTTGGCGCTGGAAAGGTTTCATGAAATTTTTCTCCTCATATCACCACGCAGAATCGGTAAGTCCATAACTTCTTATTTGTGTACAACGTACGCCACAAAAGCTTTTTGCCAACATGTTGCTACCATCTTTGCTGCCCATTGGCATTACGCAGAAAACAATAGGCGAACAATAGAGCGCGCATTCTAGCTCTACTATTTCTATGGTAGAGACTGTGCAATTAGATTATAAACTAAATCAGAGGTCAGAGTCTCGCTATGGCCGTCGCTAGCAGGAGGGGGTGCGGGGTTGCGGGAAATCATTGATACTGCGAAGGTGCATTCTCAACTTTTGGCGGGTGATACCATTCCGAGGTTTCGAACAAAAATACAACATTCCAACATTGAGATTATAAGATTCCTAAATGCAGAAGTCTAGTCGACTAAAAAGAGAATTAAAGCAATTATCGAAATCACCATCTCATGGAATTTCTTGCTGGACAGTTGGCGAAAATGTTGATCAATTAGAAGCAAGTAAGTGTTTGAAAAAATCGTCTCGTCTTTTAAAAAGGGTTCTAACGCAAAATGCAGACATTTTTTATCTGGTATGGTGCCTTTTAATATCGTATCGTTGGTCGAGTTTCAACACAGACAACTGTTTTCCAACACTACTTATTGTTTAATTGTTATTGTTATCTTGCAATGAATATAAAATAAATACAAGGATAAAATTCAGAACGGCGGCGAGAATCCGATGTTGTGAAATAAATTTTCCAAAATAAATTAAATTAAACAAATACAAATATTTCGCCTATTTGATATCGTAATTGATAGTTGAGTTTCAACACAGACAACTGTTTGGCAACTCTGCTTATTGTTTAATTGTTATTTTTAAGTCTCTACAAACCGTATAATTTTTGGTTTGGGATATTAGAATAGTGAAATTAGAAGTTTTGTTTGTTGGTTATGAGCATTAAGCTGAAGGGCAATAATTAAAATGAAATGACATGAAAGCTCATCGTTATGAACAAATCCAAATTCATCTCCCATCCAGGCTTTTTATGGACCAAGAACACTGAACACGTTGGTAGAAATAGAAACTGCACTGGTGCCCTTCATTATTTCCGCAGCAAAAATTTGTTTTGTGTTTTTCAGCTATCATAGGACAGGAAGGCACCCCTTATAATGGAGGAGTTTTCAAGCTTTCAATAATAATTCCTGAAAGGTAAATAAACAAATATTTATCTTAATAATGAATTGAATATTAATTATCAAACTTCACTGGATAAATTATATTGTATATGATAATTTTAAAACAAATAAACCTATACTGCAACTCAATTTATAATGCAATGCATAACTATTTTACAGAACAATCTTGATATCTTAATTTTTTAATGACTAGTCATACCTATAACCATTTTAATATTGCATACTTTTGTCATAGACATTCACATGCTGTTCTTATGTTTCTGAATAATTTTATCTCTAGGTATCCTTTTGAACCTCCTCAAGTCAGATTCAAAACCTCAATTTACCACCCAAATATTGACACAGCTGGCAGAATCTGTCTTGATAAACTGAATATGCCCCCAAAGGTAGCACCATCTATTTACAATATCATTTTGTCTTCAGAATTTGTAGACCCTCTGGAAAACAAATTACTATGAGATAGGATTTTTACTGGTTACTTATGCTAAACATTCTTGATATTTGTATCATTACCCAACAGTAGCTGAAAAACATGTGGAGGCATTGAAGTGAGATGGCTTTGCCAATTTCCACAAAATAGTTTTAATGTTTTTTGAGCAACAAGCTGATTTTGTATACCAATCACTAAATGTTGAAATTGTATAATGATCAGCTTTAAGGTGAAAACTGACAGGAATAAATAATTACTTGGTTTTCATACAAGCCCACAGTACCTTTTGTATAAAGCTTAGTAAATACTTTGTAGCAAAAAGGATTTTGGAAACCTTGTTGTGTTCCTGCTGAATGATTCAGAAAGATAACAGAGTCAGATTCAGAATCATAACATTATTCTGCTAAAAGATTAAAACTATTTTTTAAAATTTGCCAAAACTCCTCTATTTCACTTTTTGTATCAAATTTCAGGAAATGATTAACCCATCTGATCTTCAGACCTAGGTTCCTAGTCCTTTTTTGAATTTTCAGCTTTATGGCAACCTATTTATTCAGCTCATTCATAAAATGGAGTATGAAAAATTATCAGTATCCAATTGTCATTGTTTATAACTTCTCAAGGTGCCTTATATGCACCTAGTTGCATGCCCATATGCATCAAGTTTCTTCTCTTTGTTAATGCAAATGATTTATTTTCAGGGAGCCTGGAGGCCAGCACATAACATCTCAACATTACTGAAATCAATCCAGGTTTTAATTGCTGACCCAAATCCTGATGATCCACTCATGATAGAAATTGTAAGAATGTGATTTTAAATTTCAAAACTTCAAATTCATATTTATTTTATTACCAATCAATTCTGCATGCAATGCTGAAATCAACTCAAATTGGGCCTGATGCTCAAGCGAAAAGGGGCAAAGTATTAGGCCTGTTCAGTTTCAGAAAAATTATTGCCTTTTTTCAGCTTGGCCTATTTCAGAAATGAGCCTAATGCTGCAGCATCAATAGCACCCACCTTAATCAGGCCCAGCCTACATAGAATTTTTAAATAACCACAATTACAGTAAGATATAGGCTTTTTCATTTCACATGGGCAACTGCCCTGTGAAAATTTCTTCACAAAAAGGCATAATGCAAACTTTTTAATTAAAAAACTAGTTAAAAAGTTACTGAACTATAGACTAAGACATGGGGAAGAAAATTAAAGGATTATAAGAAGGATAAATTGATTAGGATAGCTCTCTAAGTAAGTAAACCAACAAAAAGAGTGCCCTTTCAACTTACTGCTGCTTTTTCAAGCATCATAACTTAACCAATTATTGCTGATACATCTAAAAAACTGTTATACTGTTATGATTTTGGTCCCTAGTCATCAGAATTCAAATGCAATCGACAACTGTTTGATCAAAAAGCCAAGCAGTGGACTCAGAAATACGCAACAGAAAATGACCTGAAAGCTAGCAAGGTAATTATCTTCACAATATTTTCTGTTTATTTGGAAACACTGTATGTATTGAATTTATCATTACTTTCTTATTACCAAAAGGCACTTTTTGGAACATTATGAGAATACTTTGGCTTCAGAGTTGATGTAGCCTTGAGTTTTTTTCGAGTAAATTAATTTCATCTTTTAAGA